>JAQQAE010016784.1:0-11659 GCA_029823295.1 Pseudamia nigra
TAGATCTTTGAGTCCATCTCATGAAAAATGGGATCAAAAACAAAAGTGTTGCGTTTATATTTTTGTTGAGTGTAAGTTAGACCACATTTTTAATTTAGACTTGTGGATTTCTCTCTATTGTTACATGGGGACACTTATGAGTGAATTTGCATCACTTATTCACATGAAATATTGGATTTTAATGCAAAAAAAATTCTCCAGGCATGCTTCTAAAAATGCAGGTGAAAATTTAACTGCAAATTTCAGCAGTGGAGGAGAAAAAAGGGAGTAAAAAAATGAGTAAAGCTACAAAAGGCTTTTAAAGCTCAAAGTACTTTGCGCTTGTAGTATTATTTTTCTTATTTTCCCATGTATTATAGGTATTCATGACCAAAAATGTGCCCAAAATCAGCATATAATCCTACTCCTGTGGTCTTGGATTGTGTAACCGAGACTAACAGGTGAGTCAGCACTTCTATGATGTCACCATAAAGCAAATGAGACAAATGAGAGAGGAGCTCCATTCTGACAATAATCCTTAAAGAGGTTTAAATTACTCCACAACATCGGGATACATGTTGATTCAGCTATGCGTGTTATAACTCCTTGAGCAGTGCATTCACCATCAGCCATAGAGGAAATCTTCATGCTCTTTATTTCAGGAGCCCATTCCCTGAAGTCATCACATGCTGCTGCTTGGTCAAGAATCCTTTTCAGTTACCAGAGTGCTTCTATAATGGAAATTTTCAACATGCAAGGTACCAGACAGAAGTCATTGTAAAAGCCTTGTGTACATGGTGCAATTTCTGCAGTACAGTATACGTTTAGTGACACCCACACTGTGCAACACAGATCTAATAAACATGGGCATTTGTGCAGATTATATGGAATGAGATTCAGAAGCAACTGAATCTTTTGCCACAGCACAAATCAAGGTCAACTGATATTCAACCCATTTCAGCAGATTTTTTTATGACAACTGAAAGACTCCAGATCACACATTTAACGACTGTGCCTGATGAGAGATCACACACTACGTGACTTGTCAAACCAACTGACACCAATTGAATGTACCAAAGTCTTGTTCCAACTCTTGCGAGAGTGACCGTGTCTACGAGATGGCGGTGTCACTCCCCAATCCGAACCTTTAAACAAACATGGACTTTAAACAACTCGCTGTTGCTGTTTGTGCCGCAATCTCCTTCAAGAAATCCAGGAAGGAAAAAAAGTCATGGTATGGCTGTTTGCAATCGTTAGTTTGATATTTCCACTACTTTGGTCATCTTCATCTTCTGACTCATTAACTGTTGGCAACATGTGTTTTCAGTTGGGTCAGTAATCATCACATGCAATCCAACTGCATCCAGGGTCAGCTTGAAAAATTTAAACATGTTTGACTGACTGCAATTGAGGTCTGGTTAGGTATGTTCCCCTCGAACACGAACAGATTTCTGTGCCGACTGGCTATGCACACTGTTCCCAACTAGGTTGTGAGGAAAATCGGGCAAAAAATCTTGTAGTGTGTCCTCAGCTTTACAGATATCTAAAATGTCAGCCTGATGACTACTCAAAGCTTTTTTATAAAATGTCAAAAGACAAAATAATAAAAAACAGTAGCTCATGGTTGCCTTTTAAAAGTCATTACCTTTTCAATGGTGTAAAATTATCATCTGTAAAGTAAATAGTAACTAAAGTCATGGACAAACAAAGTGTTGATGAAGTAGTTCCCTTTGAATTACTGTGGTATAGAGATATATTGCTCAGCTCAGAAAAAGCAGAAGTACCTGAAATGTGAACTCTAGTATGGTACTTGAGTGGAAAGACTTAGTACTTACAAATTGCCTGCGACTAGGAAACATCTTTATCAGAGGGGTGTTTGAGGGGAATAGTAGAAGAGTTACAACCTGAATTCATCACACAGTTGCATAGCAGTCCATGTCACTCTCAGGCGGTTGTCAAGAGTCCAACTACAGGGACTGATTCATGGCTCTTTGTGTCAGAAAGAAAGGAGCCATGGTTTGGTTTCAGTGGCTTTTGACAAGTTATTTTAATGAAGTCCTCCTTTGTACTGTGTGATACTGAACCAGTGGCAGTCTATAAATCCCGGGTGGCCACAGCATTCCTGTGGTTCAGCCACTTAGTGCAAATTACTGTATACACCCACCACTGCATGGATTCTAATCCCACCCTTAGCTGTGCTTTTTCTGTATCTTTTAATTGCAGAGTGCAGTGTCACAAAGCCACATAAAAAGGGTTGACAGCCCATTTAGAAATACTGGACATGTACACAGTACACTGTATGCAAATATTCTTTTCGAGCTCTGAAAGAGAGTGTAAACTGTGGATGCCGGCTGGAATTCTTCTGATTCTGCCTTCTGTTAAGCAGCAATTTAACCATGCAGGCTGTTTTATTTGAGCTCTACTGTAAAAGCCAGTGTTCATTATAAAAACTTAATTATGAAGCTAAGCATAAGTCAACTTGAGACTGTTTGCTTTAGAATATCACTTGAGAATATTGGACGGATCTTCGGGGAAATCACATTAAAAATGAATGGCCAGTTGAGAATAATAATAAGGACAGTGATATTGTATTATGAAAGTTTGTTTTATCTTCCAGCCAAGTTTGGGTGACTTTTTAATACATTACATGTCAGGAAGGCTGCACAAAATATAATCTCAGCCAAAAGCAAAACAGATGACTGAGACAGAACCTAAGAATGAACAAAACGAAAGAGAAAAACTGAGAAGAGGGAGATTTGGTGGCTCAAATCAATGCCATGGTGCAGGCTTTAACAACAAAATAATACCTGATTGACAGCTGTAATTACCAATTATTGCTCAAAACCTTCAGAGACTTGGATCCGTGTCTCTACATGGGACCTTGTAGAAGTGGTTTCAGTTTTCCATCATGGCCTGGCGCAAAGTCAGGCCATCAATCTTTATATTTCACCTTTTGATCTGGCTCATGTGGAGAGCACTGTAAAGGGAGTGGGTGTATATTCAAATTGAGTCATGTTTCACCCTAATTTTGGCATTTACTGTTATGTTTCCAGATCTCAAAAATCAATTTCAGTGTCATTACAGGGATAATGGCATATGAACACATTGTACATTCATTTAATACAAGCACAGTTCAAAAATTGGGCTGACATGACTCATTAAGCACAAATCTAATGAAATAAAACAATACTAGTTCGTCCCAAGGAATTTATCAACTCTTGATAAACTGGGCAACACGGTGGTGGGGCCTTTCTGTGTGGAGTTTGCATGTTCTCCCCGTGTCTGCGTGGGTTCTCTCCGGGTTCTCCGGCTTCCTCCCACAACCAAAAACATGTACGAGGTTAACTGGTTACTCTAAATAGTCCATAGTTGTGAATGCAAATTTCTGTCTGTATAGTCATAAGGTCTCAGCCTCAAATTGTGAAGCGCCTAGAGATAATCAGTGATTATGACTGGCGCTACACAAATAGAACTGAATTGAAAAATTGATGAACAAAAATATAAAGTGGTCCCACACCATGTTATTGCTTTATTGTGTTTTTGCAAATATTCACTCATTTTGAATTTGATGCCGGCAACACGTTCCAGAAGAGTTGGGGCACGGGCAACAAAATGCTGATAAAGATGAGGAACACTCAGAAAGAGTGGAAACAAAATCAGAATGCCTGTGACTTTTGATCCCTCAGGAAGCACTGCATTAAAAACATAATTCTATCTAGGATATTACAATGTGGGCTCAGGAACACGTCAGAAAACCATTGCTAGTTAACACAGTACATCACTACATCTACAAGTGCAAGTTAAAACCCCACCATGAACAGTGACAGCCATATATCAACAACAGCCAGAAATGCCATTTCACCAGGCCTGAGATACACCGATGCAAAGTGTAAAAGTGTGCTGAGGAGTCCACATTTCAAATTGTTTTTGTAAATCATAGACGTCGTTTTGCTCTCCAGGCCAAAGAGGAAAAGGACCATCCAGACTGTTATCGGCACAAAGTTAAAAAGCAGCATCTGTGATGGTATGGGGATCTGTGAAGGTACCATTAATGCTAAAAGGTCCATACAGGTTTTGGAAAAACATATACTGCATCTAAGCAATGTTTCTTTCAGGAACATCCCTACTTTTTTCAGTAAGACAATGCCAAGACACATTCTGCATGTGTTACAACAGTGTGGTTTCACAGAAAAAAAGTATGGGTACTAGACTGACCTACATTACCTGCAGTCCACACCAGTCTCCCACTGAAAATGTGTGGCGCATTATGGAGTAGAAAAAAACAACAGGAGGCAACCCGGACTATTGCGCAATTAAAGTCATACATCAAGTAAGAATGAGACAGAGTTCCACCAACAAAGCTTCAACAATTAGTGTCCCCAGTTCCTAAACAATTAAAAGAAAACAAAGTTAAAAGAAAAGGTGATGTGACACCAATGGTCCCATGCCTTCTGAAATATGTTGCTGGCATTAAATTCAAAATGTGTGAATATTTACAAAAAGAATATCAGTTTGAACATTAAATATCTAGCTTTTGTAGTGTGCTCAATGAATGTAGGTCAAAAAGAATTTGCAAATCTTCAGAATCTGTTTTTGTTTACATTTCACACAATGTCCCAACTTCATTGGAAATGGGCTCTGTATACATACTGCACACAGACCTTTAAATCACTAATCTAAGAAGCAGCATTTCAGCGCCAAAAGTACGATTCGTATCATTTTTCCTGATCAAAGACACCCAACATGTCTTTTAAATGTTCAGTGTAAACACTGTGACTCCAGGTGGGTGGTGAAAGATTTGATAGAAGTTTTCCTTCCAAAACATTATTATTTGATACAACACGCTGTTGTATTTGTCTTCTTTGAGGAAAATATCTGGTACAGCTCATCCCCCCTCCCTCCTTTACTTCCTTTAAGGTTGAAAATAATGTCTCAGGGTATTTTTACAGTAATAATCCCATTAGAATGAGGTGAGTGCTTAATTACTGCATATTTTTAGAAGCCTCCTGGGAAATCTTAGCACAGTGGCATGGCTATTTGAGATCTGCAACACTGTTGGTGATAGCTCCATTGAAGCACTGCAGTCCTTAATCTCCTTGTTAGGTATAAATTTTAATATTTGTACTATAGCAGAAGAGTTTTAAAGTTTATACAGGCTAAATAATTGAACAGATGATGATTAATAACAGTTACAGCTCTGGTTACTGCTCAGATATGACGATTTAGCTGATGCTGGAGGTCAGTTTCTGAAAGATCATGTCTTTGGATCATTTAAGGTGAACTAAGTTTCACAGCTTCTCTAGTCAAGGCTCAGAGAACTTGACTCTTTTCTCTGGTTGACAGCAGGGAGGGCATGAGGGGGAGGCAGGAAAAAGAGAACAAAACAAACCAGAGGCACACAAGGGTTTCATTTTGTTGCAAAGTGTGCAGCAGACAAACATACTGATGGCACGAACCATGATGAAGCTCACTCATCACTAAAACCGACTGTAAACACTGAGTCAGAAAATAATATTATGGAGGATGGGGGTCGGGGGGTGGCAGAGGAAGAGGTGGGGTTACTCACAGTGAGGGGGTTTTGAGGTAGAGGTCAATTAGGTATGCTAAGTAGTCTGGGCATCAGTTCTCCCTGATGCTGATCTGTATTCTACTCCTGACTCCACAGCTGATCTCTAAGTCTCCCCGCATTCCCCGCTCTGAGGATAACATGGAGTGAGTGGGGGAGGCGGGGGCAAACAGGAGGAGAGTGTTCCTTCATCCTCTGTGGCTTAATGGGGAAAAAGAGACAATATTCCCCTCCCATGTTAGCTCTTCTCAATGAACCGCACATTGGAGGTGTGCGGAAAATAAATGGCTGGCAGCAGCAATAGGATGGAAAAAGGTCAAAAGAGTGTCACACAGTCGATCTATCAGGCAAACCACAGCAGCTTGTTCCATCTCACGTTGCCACAGTGGCTGAATTTATGCAGAGACAAATATGTGGCAATAAACATTAGCCATTATTTCCTCTTATTCTGCTGAGGCACTTTGATAGCAAACTGTCTTATACCGCCGAGGAAACAATGTCGACAAGAGGCTGTGAATGCTTTTGCTGTTGTTATTCACTCAAACAAAAGACAAATGTAGGATCCCTGAGCGCTTGCAAACAGGAAATGGACCCCGCTTCTCACATTACAACAACCACCAAAACAATTCAAATTTGTATTTATGATCTGTGATCATACATCAAAATCACTGCCTCCCATTTATTTCCCCAGGCCATAGTAACTGGAGGAGGTAAAATTAGCTTTTACCTTGTTTTCCATATCTTATTTTTTCATAAACCAGCAGTGCAATATGCTCAGGTTTGGGGACTCGTCATCAATTTAGAGCAATTTAGCCAAGTGATGGGTGTAATTTGTTTCCCCCGTCAAGTTGCCATTTGCATTTAAATTCATCATTACTGGCCATGTTTTGTGGAGATTTCCCCAGATCGTAGGTGTCAGGACACTCCAGTGACTTCATGTAAATAACTTATTATGAGAGCTGCACAACAATTCTTATTTTAACAAAGAACAGAAGGTCTATTTTTTTTTCTTGTTTATTATTTATTTTTATTTTGGGGTGCGTAGAGGGCCCTTGCCAATGAATTCCCCGGGGAGACATTAGTATGAAATGACCATCTAAAGAGGACGAGCAGCAACATTCCTTTAATCACTTGGCAGAGTCGAGAGCACTGCACGGAGTCCGACATTTCCCTTTGGTGAGAATTGACTAATAAGTATGCACGTTGCAGGGCAAGCAGGGGGAGGATTCATTTGTAATATTACTTATATTGGTGGGCACTCCTGTAAAGTATTATATTATGTTAAAATGAAGAAGAAGGAATGGGGACTGTAGAGCAGAGCAGGTGTGTTAAAATATGAGGAATATGGTATGAAGTTGGTTTGTCTTTAATTTTTATGAACAGCATTCAAATATCCTTGTTCCTGTCCTGTCTACATATGGTTTACGGTAACAGGTCAGTGTATACTAGTACAAATATGTTCTTTTGAAAATGAAAAACTTGTATTGGTTATATAATACGCTTAAAGAAATTAAGTTGATTATAGTGGGCTGCTTTAATTTGAAATAGCATCTTGGATATTTGGATGTTTAAATTGCAATGATTTATAAAGCCCTGTGATAATGGGACGTTGATTTGTATTGTTGTTATGTGTGGGTGTCGGGTGGGGAGTTTAACTCGAATGGGGCTTCTACAGAACAGGGAGTGGTGAGTTTTATCACTTCTTTATGGTAACACTTAAAATGTCAGTCTATGAAAAAAAGAACAACTGTATTAGCAGCCATGTGAAGTGATTCCACCACAAACAAATTAAAACCGCGAGCCAAACGGAGAATTTTACACACCTCCGTATAGAAAATCCACTTTGAGATGCAGATTTAGGTAAATCACATGGGCTTTCAATAGACCGAGGCAGGGGACTAGTAGAGCACAGAGCTGCTACCGAGGGGCTTGGGGCTCAAGTCCCACCCTGGTATGCTTTTCTTATTTTGTGTTTTTGTCCGACTTCAATCATTTTGTGTGTTTTTATTTACTTATTTACTTTCATTTTGGCTTTTATCCGACCTGAACACTTCCCCCTAATCTTCAGAAACAGGCATCGTGGTTAATTTTACTAGTACCTTTGCTAATATATGACACTACATTAAATCTTAATAGTTACTTGGATTTATAAGAAAATGTAAACTTTATTTCACTTGGTCACCAACAGGGAGCAGCCATTGCGACTGATGCCATCATGCAAACTACACAATCACAAGCAGTTCACAAGTATCTGAATGATCTACCATATAAAAACAGCTAACTGCTACTAAACCTTGCATATGACTGCACAGACTTAGGTAATTTCTGTGGCTGAAGAATGCAGTTCTGAACATGATGTGCTCGTATTTGCCATATTAACCTGTGTTGACACTGGATTTATTAGTCATTACATTATTGTGCTTAAGTTACAGTGGTATATTATGTGAGGATTATGTGAGTAGCCTACAAGTATTTCAATTATCCTGTGTTTGCTTCAGTATCGCACACGGCTGAATAGTAAACAGTCAACCAACTATGTGACATCATCAAGATGGCGGACCCCTGCTGGTGACAAAGTGAAATAGAATGCATTTTTGTGATAAATCCAAGAGACTATTAAGTTTTCTAGTGTCATATCTTAGCTAAGGTACCAAAAATAATCCAGAGTAACAGTATTCACAATGTCATGACCTTTTGAAATCTCCTGTTCCTGAATGAAAATGAGTGGTGACAGGCCAGCTTAGAGCATGGTGGAATGTAATGAACGCTCCCACGGTTGCCTTGGAAACACGGTGGGACAAAGCGCTGTCGGTAGGGATGCAACATTATATACACTGCCAGAGGTCATATTTGAGAGTAGGAAGAAACAGATACAGTCGTATGAATTAGAGGAGATGCTGATATTTAGACAGGGATGGAGGTTATAGTGTATGTGACTGAGCTACTGCCATTCTGTGCCTAAAAACACAAACTTGGAAATGTATCTTCTTTTTTTCCACAGTGGCCTGACACAGAATCACATCAACAATACTCGTATTTAGTTTTATGATTGAGACTGACGGGAGCAACAGTAGATAGTATTTTTGGCATTTTTCACTTGATTTTCACTCCTGATGCTAATACAAATAATAATAGATGAGACGTAGTGTTTTTCAGTACAGGTGCAATAGGCTTTTTTGAGCAGGTGGCTTTGTGTTGAGTTTTGAATACATTTAGTAAATTTAGTTTAACAGTAAAATTACTGTACATACAGTAGGTCAAAGTAATTCAGATATCAACTTCAACAATGTCATGAATGTAATGTTCATTCTATTAGTGTAACTTTTGGGTCAATAGATCCAATTATTTTAGATGATGCAGCATTTTCAAGTGGCAATTAATCGTTTATGTCATCTACTGTAGCTTTATATTTACAATCAGTTTGACAAAAAATAAGTTAAATGTCCAAATGGTTTAAAACACTAATTTCAAAAATCACACTGAAGTCCAAGGTAAAATAAGGTCCACCTCACCAGACACAAACAAAGAATAAGAAAAAGCAGCTGACTTATAAAAAAACACTACATTTCACATCTTGTAAAACCGCTGTTATTTAAGTCCTTGTAACTCATTTAATGCTCTTAAAATCAGCTCAAGCATATGCTTTAGCTCTGTTATGAGTTTAGGAGGATTTTAAACAATGGCACTGCAAAAGTCTGTGGGTGGGTAGAGGAAGGGAAGGCTGTGACTTCTGTTAGGGTAATCTTTAATGAGGTGTTGCCACTAATTCATCATTTTAAGACACTCACATCATAGTCTCGTATTTCTAAAGACAGCTTTGCTTTTGGTTTTGTATCGCAGCACTTCTGGAGTTTTAACCACAGCTGGCTGTTGCTCCGTTTACACCTTTTCACAGCTACAAATCCATGTTGGGCTGTAAATATGTGGGCTTGACTAAAAACTCTGATCGTTCATCAGCAGGATTCCAGTGCACAAACTGACATGTCTGTCTGTAAATGTCAAAAAAGAAAACACTTAAAGTCCACAACTTCTAAGGCTGTTTTCTTGCAAACTGAAGCCCAGTTCCACACTGTGAAGAAAATCTTGCCAACACAAACGAAAAAAAATGGCAAAAATCTGCTAGGAATTATGATTTTTGACAATATGTAAAAGATCAAAAAGAGACCTGTGCTTCTACAATACTTGTCACATGTGTAAAATATTCAAAGAAGGTGTAATTAATTTAAATGAAAACACTGGGAAAGCTTTTCATAACTGTGATTTTCTTTTTCCAATTAATTTTCAAGTTTTGATATGAGGAGCAATATCTGAAAGTTCGATGCAAAGACAGTGCATTTTGGGGAGACTCAGAAGTGTGAATCTTGCACAGAAAGCAGGAATTAAAAATGTCAAGGCATTAAATTGTTTTTGGGAGGGTATGATGCGTTTCTTATCTTGAAATCCCATAAGTCTGCAATCTGGTGAAATAATTAAATGGAAAAGACTAATCCGTTCATGCGAATTTAGATTTCACAACCGCGGGGGTTTGAATGGATGCTGGTCTGCAAAATAAACGGTTACATATCTATGATGAATGGGTAATAAAATGAAAATGGATGTCATAGGATGCTATAAAATATGTCACATAACAAAATCAATGGAGACCAGCAAAAAGGAGATGCATTCTTTGAGAGGAAACCGTGCTTCACCATATCGTTGACTCTTATATCCTCTATTAGCATTATATTGATTTATGTCCCACCTGGGCAATGACATTTAATGATCATCCTTCTAGCATATGGCCCTCTGTAGTATATGACTGCACACATCGTATAACAATTATGGGGCTTTGGCATTTTCTTTATTTATAGTTCCACATTTTAATACCATACATAAGGTACATTTAAAGGCTAATTTAAGTTGCCATATCAATACCGGCTCTCAAATTAAAGAGACAAGCCACAGCTGAATGTTTCCCAAATTCTTATCTATTTATTTCTGGGGCAATTTAATTATAATTTGTGGACTCAGACCTTACTGTGATGTCATTAATTAAAAGCCTGGTGTTGGACTCATTTGACAATTTTTTTTTACATCCAAATGAGTTCTAATTTCACAGGCAAGAAATTACTGCTGATTACTACTGAAGCAGGAATTGTTGGATGTAACACCAACCTGGATAAATTTGTCATGTGAAATTAACAATATCTTATTGGTGATACTTTTATTCTTCTGTCTATTCTATTCATTAGTCAATGTATATTAAAGGCAGAAATTTCATAGTGACATTTATATTTAATGGAAACTGAGTGGGTTGGCTTCTTTTCAAGCATCCAGTATATTCAATGAGTGATGCGAAGAGGAACAACCTCATCTATGCATCAAAACAACAGTCAGTTAGAAAGGAACTCTTTCAAAGCTGCAATATGTGATATTTTCACAGTAATCCACAAGCAGTTCCATTTGGTTGATTTGGACACTTGTATTTCAATAAATGTTTCCAAAAATGTTTACATTCAGAGAAAGCTGTCACGTTGTTCAATGCAATGACCTGGTTCTTTGGTGTACCTGACCTGTAAATGGCAACATTATTCCCTTAACTAAGGTTAAAATTTATGACATAAAATGAATACAATTCATCAACGTAGTTGTATCTGAATTTTGACTACCTAATCTGTAAATATGTATCTACCTAAACACATGAGATGGATTCTCATTGGCAAAAATGGTGAACAAAACAGGCAAAAAGTACAAAATGGGCATCTCAATGAGAGGAGTACCAGTGTTGGAAGTAATTCAAAATGCAGTATGAGCTGCAAAGTGTACTAAAAGTACCTCAAGTATAGTATGTGTATGCACTGTGCAGCATTGGAGAAGATACGTGCAGATAAGATAACCTGTGCTAAATGAACCTATGTTACACTGAAAAAAACAACCTATAGAATTTACCCAAAAAAGCTGAGGTAACAATTTGCATTAAACGTGTTTGGGTAAATTTATCCCCATGTTTTGAGTAAAGCATACCTTAACTCAACAGCTATGGAACACTAAAATAAATTAGGTAAAGCCTAGCTAACATTTCTCAGTATATTACACAACTAATTGCCTACAAAAATTGAGTACTATTAATACTTC
>JAQQAE010016785.1:0-11659 GCA_029823295.1 Pseudamia nigra
GTCTAGTCGCAGCGGATCCGGCAGGAGGAAATTTGATTGATTGATGAGATTTCGGCCTTGAATTGTGAAGCGCCTAGCGATAATCAGCAATTATGATTGGCGCTATACAAATAGAGATTTATTGATTGAACTAATTGGCTGTCAACAGGCCAAAACCCATTTTTTGTGGGACGTCCATTACTGGGGTAAAAAGTAGCTTAAACACGATTGACGTGCTGAATGAAATCTGGTTGCAGTCACTAAATCTTATATTTTCTGTTGCAAATAGTTCAAGATATTTTAAGTGCAAAGAGAGGGTTGCATATGGCAGACTTTATGGCTATATGAGTAGATGGATTCTTACAAATGTCATATTGCAAATATACTGTAGTCACATGGTGCCACTGCTGTTCCTATGGTTGTTGTTTAATTCCATATGCACATACTTTTAGCCACATATATTGTTTTGATTATATCCTTGCATGCTTCTTTTCATTGCACCACATCTCATCGCTCTCACATTCTCAGCAGAATGTAAACATCTGGGTCCTCCCGATCGAGTATCAATGCAAACCTGAGCTTTTTTTCACTTAAAATACTGCTTCATTTTGTGTTTTTCACCATGGGACCTAAGAAGAATGATAGTGGGGACAAGAAAACTCGTAATAAGATGTCGTTGCATGTGAAATGCTTGTTTCACAGCCAGCTAGCCGCTAGCCAGCTGTGAAACAAGACACAGCTCAGAAAGAAGACTTCCTCACCATCGGCATCTATGAATCAGCTTAACTCCTCAATGCAGAACCCGACAGCATGGTCCTGTGTGTCCTAGCCTCTGCTATCGTAAGCTAAATATGTTCTTAGCCGTAGCTAACAACAGTAGCCGTAAACAAGCTGGAGCTGTGCTTCGACCAGCAGCTCCGGTTTCTGGAGCTGTTCACAGTTATGGACATGTGCAGTGTCCACAGACACACTACCAAGTCATAAGGCAAGGTAAGAATACATTCTAAATCAATTTTAGAAATAATTTCATACATTCCATTTCAGATCATTAACATAATTTCCTTTTCAAATAATAATAATAATGAACAAACATGCACGTAGTGTAATATATACTTTCTATGGGAGTTTGTCGTGGGTCAAGAACGGATTAATTGGTTTTACATGTATTCCTATGGAAAAAGTCGCTTTGGATAAAGAATGAATTCAACACAGAGCGTGACGCCGGAACGGATTAAATTCGTTATCTGGGGTACAACTGTACTTAAACCACTCCATATTAAATCAGGTTCATTTTTAATAGCAATTATGGCACAAATAAAAACCACTGTTCATGTATTTTAGTGGTTAAATACAATCCTTCTACTGAAATGGGGCTGTTTTAGGCCCATCTGAGTGGCTAGACGTTTTTATGACAAATTGAGTATTTTTATGGCTGCTCGGTGGCAGCATGTTTCTTCGTGACTGAATGACTGGGTGACTTTACATGGCTGACTGATTTGTCTGCAGTGTCAGGATGGCATCAGGGATTCTGCTGGTCAACCAGAGACAGGCGGTACATGATAATGCAATCTGCTGCTCCCGCAAGGACAAAACATTCAAACAGAGGGTGGGAGGCTTATCCCTGGTAAGGCAAAACACTGCGTTCACCGAAAGCCTGATAAATATCTACAAGCTATCGACTACTCTCGTATGCATATAAAACAATCATTCCCTTCTTAAAATCAAAAGCACACTGCTGGGATCAAACCAGATTAAGTCTGCTTTATTCCTCTGTCTGGTTTAGTCTCTTCTGCCTTATCAATGGCCATCTACACTCTTCATTCTGTGAGGACTGGAAAGTTTTGTCATTTGAAAAGTAAAAATTACAAATTAATTCCCCACCATACTGCGAAATATCATCTTTCTTCTTCTGGGGGCAGAATTATGGAGAGCAGTGGAAATTATTAATGACTGCCTTGACACCATTCTTAGAACAGTTTCGCCAGGATCACTGAGCTTCTCTGATTATTCAGAGATTTAAACTGGCCAGCTAATTTCACTCAATATGACTCGCTCTCTCTTCCCATGAAAATGTTTCACATGCAGTTCTGTACCATGACTCATTCAAATGCAGAATTTGACAACTAGGCTGGGTGCAAGACATAGGGCCAGATCCAGAAAAGGTTTGCATAGCCTTGGCCACAGTTAAACAAAAAAATCACAGAGGCTGAAATTCAAACAAACTGCACTGCCAAACAGATAGCATCCTGGTTGCTCCTGTGTGAGTTGCATGGATGTGAAATGTATGTAAATGTGGTAATATTCTGTATAGTCATGAGGTTTCGGCCTTGAATTGTGAAGCGCCTAGAGATAATCGGCGATTATGATTGGCGCTATACAAATAAAGATTGAATTGAATTGAATTCATACATTCACACAATCCCACTTGTTTTATGCAAGTTTGCCTCCATGCTAACAGTGTTGGGGAAAATTGCACAGACATGACTTACTGTATGCAAATGGGTGTTGTGTTTAATCTGCATGCAAATTGATATGCACGCTGAGCTTTCTGACCAGACTTAAGTTTCAGAGACTTGAATGATGTTGAATTAATGTTTGACATTATCATGAACTATGTTAAGCAGGTCAGCATGGTAGGTTCAATGAGCTTTATTGTCATTCCAACATTCAGGCATGAAAGAACAAAAGTCAAGCCCCAGAATATACAATAAATAAAAAAGTAAGACAGGTCAACAGAAATAAAAAAGATGAACAGAAATCAAAATCTATTAAATAAGTCACACAATTGCACTTCACAACAAGGAGTCTGTGTATGTTAAGAACTGATTCCAACCACGTCAGGGAAGAAGCTGGACCTCAGCCGGGATTTTCTGGCCCTCATGCTGCGCCGCAGGGCAGAGGGGCAAACAGTCCAGATAAAGGGTGAGTAGCAGCCTTCATGAACCCAGAGGCCCTGCTACAGCAGCAACTAGTGTAAATGTGCCTGATAGGTGCCAAGCCACACTCACTGATCTTGCCAGCTGTTTTGACAACCCGCTGCAGTGCCTTATGGTCCAGTGCATAGCAGCTGCCATACCACACTGAGATGGACTGGGTCAAAACACTCTGCACCCCGAATTTGTAGGAGATGACAGCTGAGAGGTCAATCCAGCAGTTTTAAGTCTGCTCAGAAAGTAGAGGCATGTGGGCCTTTTAACAATGCTGTGTTGTGTTGGTGGACCAGGTGAGGTTGTTTGTGATGTGTAGATCCAGATACTTGAAGCTGGGCACCATCTGAACTGCTGTGCCCGTGATGTGGTGTGGAGTGGGAGGGGAGCGGGGGGGGTGGCTATTCTTCCTGACATCCTTCCTGAATGTCTCCTCATACAGTCTATGTTCCTACCGAGCTGCCATTACACACAGCCCTTTCAAATAAAGAACAGAACAGCGCCGCTGCCATTGCCATCCTGGATTAAAATGCTGTTCTTCATCTTTCTATTTATTTGTATGTTTTATAATCTTGTCCTTATTGTTTTTTGTTTTTACTTTGCTTTAATTCATCTGTTAGACTGTACCATAATTTAACCCCTGTGATTGAAACACTCCTACTTTGAGTTGTTCTGACACACTGCAGTTTTAAATTTGGTTTCCTTTTTAATGTGAATTCCCTTTCTCATTCTGCAAACATTTTATTCGGAAGTAAGTTTTTTCTTACTTTAAATATATATTAGTTGCACTGTTTTAAACTGAGTCAAATCCAGACATTTTAGAGTTTGTATTTATTATAATAGTTCATTTGCATGGCCGCTATACCCGGCGTTATTCATCAAAATAATGGTCTTTTTCTGCACTTTATTTATTGCTTGTATATTCCTTTTATATGTGTACCTCTTTACATTCATATTATCAGTGCTTGCCTTTACTTCTGTATTTCTCTTATGATTTCCAAAGAATATAGAATAGATTTGTTGAAATCTGAAGACATATCAAGCCACTTTAACTACAAAATATAATTTAATCTTCACATCTTTTGACATTAAACCTTGAAACAAAATGTGAAGTTAGAAAGTCTCCATATATTTACTGAAATGTAATCCTTTGCAAAGTTATGTGGAAATTAAATTAAGCAAAGTACCTATGATCAAGTAAGTCCACAGGACGTACATCCAACTTTTATTTCTGTATGATTCAGTATAATAAAATGCATACTGTGCCCTGCAGCTAATTCTAAAGTCATTATTGTGTAAAAGGCCTGTATGAAGATTAAATAAGTTTTAAGGATGTTTTTAGGCCTTTTGTTAAACATTTTGACTTACCTTTTTGTCTTCTTGTCAGTCTTGGATTCTGGTGCTGATTCATGGCCTATCATAGCTGATGGCCACTTATATAATTCAGATCTTATAATACTAATGCTTCCTACTCTTCAGATTACATTCAGAGTTTACTTCTTTTTTTAAAGGACAAACAGTTCAAATTTCACTGTTAACCATAATCTTAAGATTAATGGCTTCAACCTTTCTTAGTTCAGGCCTTTAAAAAAGTCAAATTGCTCAGTTTTTCATCATTCAGTTCAGTCAGCTTCCGAAGTCTCGGCCAAGTTAAGAATAACAGAGCTCTGTGTGGAAAGTGCAGTTCTGCTTTTTCCTGTCGTCTGATGCACTTTCAATACATTTCTGTTTTCTCCTGTTGTGTGGCTTCTAGAAACGTCAGTGTTGCAAAACATTGTTTCCAAATATATAGTGGCTGCATGGAAAGATTCAAGGTTTCTTTGTGTTACAGCAGTGTTACATACATTTCTCTTCTCTGTATAATTAATAAATTCACTCTAGTTTGAATTTGGCCAGTATGGTGACCTGTAGCAGTAATTAAATCTCCACTGCTCTGCAGAGGAGGATTTTTAATAGTGCATATAAGACAATGGAAATGCAAGCAGCATTGGAGCATTTACTATTTTCATACATTGCTCAAGTAGTCAATTAGTTCAGACAATATTGGGTATACAGTACAGAACTATAAAAAGCCTGATGTGGAAAACTGACCAAAAGCACAGTTCTTCTTAAATGTCTCTATACCTGAGCTTGTGTCATTTAAAGATGCAGTCTACGATGTTGAGAAAGTAGCCAGTAGACAATGGTTAGTTTATAAATGATTAGATAGGCAACAAACCAGTCAACACAGTTTACAACCTCGTAGGTGCAGGACCTCATGCACAGATTCACAGAGTTTACAACAGTCAAGGCGGAGATAGCAACGCTAGATTATCTCACTTCCGGCAGTTGGTATTTCAGATTCCTTCAAGATCTGGTACAGGTAAGAAAAGAACAGACATATGAGCTTGACAACTGTGAGGCCAAGAAAATAGGCACAAAACACAAAAACACTTTAGTGTTTGTGCAGAGGACCTTAAGACAGGGATGACTTGGTCACATGAGGCATTTCTGTGTTGGACTAGACATCTTAGTAATCAGCTATTGTGCCAATCATTCTTCATTTAGGACATTTTCCACACCAATTGTGAAAACAGTTGTTTTGCGGCCAACAATGATTTGCGAATTCCTTTCAACATTCAACATCATACATTTTATGTGCCTTTTATGCACGACATCAGTTGCTCAACAGTTCAGGGCTCTGCTGTCGTATTTCGTGCTTCATAATGCATCATACATTTTCAATAGGAAACAGATGTGACTACAGGCAGGCCAGTCTAGTACCCACACTCTTTTATGACAAAGCCACACTGTAATAAATGCAGAATGTGTCTTCACATTCTCTCTGAAAAAAGACGTTGCTTGGATGCAGCATATGTTGCTCCAAAACTTTTTCGTATTAATGGTGTCTTTACACATGTGCAAGTTACCCATGGGGGGCACTAACACACCCCCATACTGTCACAGATGCTGACTTTTGAACTTTGTGCTGATAACAATCTGGATGGTCCTTTTCCTCTTTTTCCAAAACAGTTTGAAAAGTGGACTTGTCAGACCACAGCACACTTCTCCACTTTGCGTCAGTCCATCTCAGATGAGCTCAGGTCCAGAGAATCCAGTGGCATTTCTGGGTGTTGTTGACATATGGCTTTCACTTTTCATGGTAGTGATGAACTGTTTTAACTGAAAATGGTTTTCCAAAGTGTTTATGGACTGTAGATGATGAAATCCTTTCAATTGTGCATTGCTCGTGCACTTCTTCACAAAGTGATGAACCCGCCACAGCCTTGCTTGTGAACCAATGAGCCTTTCAGTGATGCTTTAACAATTGAGTCAGTATTTGCAAAACTATAGTTTGTTGGTTTGAACATTAAATGTCGTTTCTTTGTATATTCAACTGAATATAGATTTTTAAAAATTGCAAATCATTGTTTTCTGTTTGTATTTTCATTTTACACAACTTAATTGGAATTGGGGTTTGTCAATAAACGTATTCACACAGCACAAAGCTGATCCACAACCACAGCGCAGCCTCTATTGACAGTCTGCTCTCTCCAAAATGCCTGTGTCCCATTTACAGTGCTTTGTGGCACTGTACTCTCAGTTTTGAATGGCTGTCTGTGGCTAAAGGAGAAAAGTTGATACGTAACACAACACTAAGAATCACACTTTACATACTGCATTCATTGATGGCCATGTTACTTTATAAGTTTGATGGTCATTTGATAGCTGTAAGTCCATTTTCCTCCATGACGGCAACCTGTTGTTGTGAGCTGGGTGAACTTTTGAAGATCAATAGCACATATGAACTATTTAACCTTTAACTACAGTAGATACTTGCCAGCAGAGCTAAAGAACAGTCATTGTGTTTGCATTAATGAAGTCACATCACAGACCTGTAGCACTAGAGACAGACTGTAGTTTCCACCCACGCTAAAGGGACATTTATAAGCACGGCACACTTGTTAAACACACCAGACAGTGCTATGTGTGCTTCTGTTCCACCTCCGTGTTCCAGTGATCTTTCGTCATTGACATCCGTTGATAACACAGGCCTGAAGCTGCTAAATGTGCGTAGGAGGGAGGAGATGAAATTTAGTGAGCTGTAGAGCAACGCAGATGAGTTTTTACTAATTAACAACATCTTGATTTGATTATTTAATGTGGGTGTGTTGGAAATGTTAATGATGGCTTTTAGAGTGTGACAAAGTGTGATGTGGGAGATTTAGGTTTTCACTTGACAAAGCTGTTGCACAACCAGGGCCAAGATAATGACAGACTGAAATGACACATGGTGAGTTAAGGGTTAAGGTTATGTCTAATAATTAGCACATCCATGATTAGACTGTCAATGTTGTGAAACCTCTGTGTGGCTTCTGGCTATCAATCATCATTCCATTTATAATCTCGCTTATTTGTAATCATCTAATCATTACTTGTCGAGAGCCAAATCCCAGACCATAAATATGTATAGAAGATTTTCCCTCCAGATGCTGTGAGATAAGACTGGAGTGGTAAAGTGCAGATTAAATCCCGATGTTAAATGACTTTCAGTGATTACAACCTCACTGGAAAAAAAAAAAACAGCCTGTCTTTATTGATGAGCTGATCATTACTAAGATATGCATGCTGCAGTTTAAAAATAACTGATTCAGTTTCAAATCTACCAGAGGCTTAGGTCACTTGACGATAGCCAATGGATGTCTTGCCTAGAAGACAACTCCTAATCACTTATATTCAGAAATTCTTAGCCTTTGTATGTATTTACTGTACAGTAAACATTAAAGGCCCATTTTAAAGTTGATATGGTTATATACTGTGATATTTTGTGTCTACTTGAAACAGATTTTTTTGTGTAATTCAGGTTGTCAATAAATTACTAACCAGAGGCAGTCAGTGGAACTGCAGTTGAAATCAGTGACAACATTTCAAATTAAGGTAGGGGGCCATGTGCCGCTGCTTTACTTTCCCACATCCACATTGCATCTCCAGGACTGCGGTGGTCTCCTGGCCACCAACCAGGCTGGCACCGGACTCATGGACTAGCTGCACTAGCCACATTAGTCACTTCACCAGCCTCACTGACCAAACCACATCCTCAGCAGACAGTGTCCTACATAAGCACAGCTGAAAGTCCCAGATTAAGCAAGTGGCCCTTTCCAATTCCAATGAACAGCAACCAAGGATGTGGCAAGGTAAAGTGGTCAAGGAGTTCAATTGTTGAAAACATTTACACCTCTCAAAAATACTGTACACAAGGATCAAGGACTGAGTGACTCCCTCTCTTTATCCTAGGGGTCATTTGCCACACAGTGCCACAAGGTCTTTGAGTGAATTTGGGTGAATTTGCGACACATGCAACACCAGGGGCCTCTCAGTCAGTAGCATCATGGATGACATTGCTGAGATAAGAGAGCAAGACCACAGCATCTACATTCCAACCACAGAAATGAAGCCTGTGTGTAGTCGAGGCAGGTGAGGAAGTCAATGCCCAATTTTTTGTCCAATCACCGTCATCCCTCCCCTACACACTCCTAATAATTTGTAGCTCGAAAAACTAGCCATTCCAATTAATCTTGCCACGCTGCTGCCACACGTAACTGTTGCTCGCCTGCAGATCTAAAAAACAATCTCCTCCACCTCCCCAACCTCCTCCTGAATGAATAACAATATATAAAACCCCAAAACAAACTCCCGTTTCATCATATAAAATCATGACACCAGGCTCTGCCAGGGAGGTTTTCAGATCTCATGGGCCATCTGCGTTAAGCTTGCACAGATCGTCCCAAAGCAACTCTTTAGCAGAGTCATCACCAAAATAAAATGCATACCGTATTTTTCTGATTAAAAGTCACTATTTTTTGCATAGTCTGGCGAGGGGAGCAACAAATACATCGAAGTGACTTGTATTTTGAATAAATTCAACTATAGGGTGTTCGTCACACTGACAGCTGCTAGAGGAGTCGAGCCGCGAGCTGTCCCTTCTGCGGCTGCGCGCCTGACACACGTTCCTCCAACAGATGCAACCTGTTCTGCTGAGCGACTAATACACGTTTTTTTTCTTCTTATGCACTCATGTATTTTTGTGGCTCGTGCGACTAACATACCGGAGCGACATATCACCCGGAAAATACAGTATAAGGTTGAGACAAGAGCGTCCTACCTGAAATATCTTTTACTTACATTTTAAGGACATTTTAAGACACATTTGGGGTATGACTGATAAATGATGTGATAGGGCAAAAATTGTTCCCAAAAATGTTTTGTGTCAAAGTTATTTGGACAGCAACAATTTGAGTTTGTTGAATGAGAAAATTTTACATAAAACCTTCCAGTATATTTGTACACCTCACTGAATGGAAATAGTCCGTTGCTCTGATGAAAAGCCTAAGTCACACCCACTTTCTTCAGGGGTATGGGACATAACTTAGCAGAAAATACATTATAGTCAGTGACAACTGGCAGATAATTCAGGTCAATTTTTATATAGTTTTTTTATATAACATGATACAATTTCTAGCACACATTGTAAAATATCAGTTTTGCATGAGTACGCTCAGTGGACTTCATTTCTCTTTATACCATACATGTCACATGGGTACTACGTTGAAATTTTACTTTATTTTCTGAGAATAAACAAGTGAAAGAGGTAAAAATTACGACAGCTGACCATCAGCAATAGATCACACATGGTGACACTCCTGTCACTTAAGAACAGTGAACAAAGGCTATGATTCAAATGGACTCAGTAAATGTGGACAGAGGAAGGCTGGAAAAATGTTGCTTTGTATAGTCTTGATTTCTGGAGCAATTGACTTAGGCAACATGAAAGTATGGATACATCTTTCCTTGTATCAACTCTTCAGTCTGCAGGTGGTGGCACAATTTGGGGCGTTTGGGGCAAATTCACAACGGTGCTGCTTGGTCTGCACTGAACTTTGGTCCACTTCCATGGTAGTTTGGTTCAATGAAGTGATGTGAATGTTCATTTGCACTCTGGGTGGACCAAAAAAGGGAACTATGGTCCATTTGAAAACCGGGGGTCTCGATTCACTTGTAAGTGAACCCTTGTGCAAACAGACCATCCAGTGAACCAAAGAGAGGAGGTGAGATAGAGTGCAATGCATTTATTTATGAGGAACATGACTAATTCTCTCATAGGTACGATGCACAAACATACATGTGATCTTAAAACATTTAAATCTTGGGAACACCTCACATGGCATCTGTGTAACTACAGCAACAGTCTCTCTCACTCTTTTGCCTTCTTCTTTGGTACTGGTGGGTTCATTATGCACAGAGTAACATGCTGGATAGCTCGTTTCCTCGCCTGCTGCTCTTAATCTGCAGTTTCTGGTGAAAAACAGATTATGTTTGAACATTAAAACAGAAACTCCAAGATTGCATACATTTTGTCTTACTCCATTTTTACTTGATGTGAACAGGCCGGCTGAAGGGAATGGATTTCCATTTGCAGTTGTGAGCTGTGTCCCAATTCAAGGGTTGCAGCCAACGCTGACTGCATTTGTCGGCTGCTAACGTCATAGCCGAGCTCGGAGCCTGTCCCATTTCGACGGCTGCCTTCATCAGCCAGATAACAAAGGACACAACCGATGTATCATTCATGGCCCACCGTACCCCATAACGCATTGCTCTCATGACAGACGGAAGTACTGCCGAATCAGGGAGCTATGAGGAACACGCAATTAAATAAGATCAAGCATTTCCAGTTCATGAATTACATTCAATAGCAAAATAACCACAAGCGTGAGTGAAAAACCCTCCATCTCAAAGCAGCAGCTGGTTGGCGACAGGTGCCTACGTCATTAGGTAAAGGTAAGAACAGCTGTGCTGATTTACGCAAATTGCCCAACCTCCGTGGGCTAGACCATCCCATTTAAAAATCGTTAAATGTAGCCTTCGCAGACCACAAAGACTGGAGCTGACGTGGGCTGCAATGAGTCAAGCAATGAGCCAAGATTTCTTTTTTCTTGATGCAGTTTTTTGTCTCAGTCAGCGGTCATTTCAGGCAATACCGAAACAAGCAGCTGTTGTACGTGCATGATGTTACCCAGGTGGTTTGTGCCACTTGAATAACATGCAATATGGAACTGAACCTAATCAAATGGAGATCCAGCATTTCTTGGCACTCCCTAACCACCTTGTAGCATGGAGTAAATCCAGTTGTTGTTGTTGTTGTTGGCTCCATCGATCTCGAAAGATCATGGGGGGTTTTTGTACCGTGGGTCTCCGGTCAGGGAGCTGCAGCGTTGGGCGTGGCTGTAGAGGCCAATACGGGATCTGCAGGTCCTGCCGCAGTCATTGCAGATGAAGTCTTCGCAGTGTGGTGGGGGTCTCAACATTCTCCACTGTCTGCGGAGTCTCTTCTCCCTCCAGCGGGTGTCTCTTTGCTCCTCTGCTGTTCTGATGACATCCTGGGTGGTGGTCTGCCAGTTGGAGCGAACAGAGGTGTCTGACTCCAGGTCGGAGGGGTTGAAGTCTCCAGCCTTGAGGTCGCGCTTGCAGACATCCTTGAACCTGAGAGCTGGACGTCCCTTTGGCCTGGTTCCAGTAGCCAGTTCCCCATATAGTAAGTCTTTGGGGATGCGGCCGTCATCCATTTGGGTGATGTGGCCAAGCCATCGCAGGCGTCTCTGTGTCAGGATGGCAAACATACTGGGCACATCTGCTCTGGCTAGGACGTCAATGTTGGAGACACGGTCCTGCCAAGTGATGCCCAGAAGTCTGCGAAGGCAGCGTTGGTGGAAGGCATT
>JAQQAE010016786.1:0-11659 GCA_029823295.1 Pseudamia nigra
GGGGGGGCTGTGTCAATAAACTCTGGGATGTAAGGTAAAAGCTGTGGAAATACAAATGTGTTCAGCATTCTCAGTCAGGACAAATCCACACAACAGGAAATACAGGCCATTTAGGATTTTTGTGATTTGTGACATCGTAAGTCATAACCAATCCAAGTCATCTTGTGTTAGAATTTGATTCTGTGTTACCTAGAGAATGATGTTGTATCTGACAAAGTGGTCAGATACAACATTCAAATCAAAATGTAATTATAACAAATGAAAACTGAGGAAGAATCAAATCAATTACTTTGTCGACACTCACACAGTCTTAAACAGACATAAATAAGCAGAGTGAAAGTGTCACAATATGGGACCTTTAGAGTATTTACTGACATGTACAGAGCTTAATTAGCTGATTTTTGCTCTGTTATTGATTTGAAAAGTGTAACTGAAATTACACTTTTGACAATACACTAGTTACTGTTGCACCGTCTGCTGTTTCATCAGTGTTATTACATTGCCAGAGTGGCTGGTCTGGTGTGAAATGTAGACTTTGACACATCTATTTATTCTCTCTCTCAGAGCTTGTTACAGCACAAATAATTATTTGTCTTCTACTACAAACAATTGCTTACATATTTCCTTTGTGAAAGGTTTTGTACTTTTCAGAATGTTTGCTGTCCACCAGTTACTCGTATCAGCTTTATTGTACAGTCTGTTTCTGAAAGAGGTGTTTGTATCTTTGCTATCGCCATCAGATGCCATCTGTTTGTCAAGATGGTATTTGCATTATAATAATCCATCACTAGATGGCATAGTCTGCTCTTTGACCAGGCTGCAAATCAGTTTAACTAAACATCCTGTATGTTACTTCACCCTACCATCAACCACTTGGTATGGGTATTATCTCATTGTGTGGTTCAAGTACCTGTACTATCATTATTTTCTTTATTCCACAGTGCATTCCTCGCACCAAAGGACCTTTTTGCTTATGAAAAGTACAGAGAACGCTATGGAAAACCCAACAAAAGGAAGGGATTCAATGAAGGTTTATGGGAAATTCAAAACAACCCACATGCATCCTATAGTGCCCCACCTGTGGTAAGTAACTGTGTCATAATTCCAAAATTTCTGATATCTAACATCCTCAGTTGAAGCTAAATGAGATCACGTACTATAACTTGGGACTTCCACAGACCTGAATTATTTTACAGCATGCTCAAATTAGTCCTGTTTTCATCTTGCAGCCTTGACTCTCCCTTGACTATTCACAAATAACTCATGTCTGTCGATTTCAAGGAGAGGAAAACTGACATCAAACTAACACCACACACAGGCTGGATGTGGATTTTTTTTTCCTGACAGGCCATGGATAGGTATCTGATTTCTTTTGAGAAAACATCATTAATGTCCTTATCACCTTTTGTCCGCAGCCACCCAGCTCATCTGACAGTGAAGGCAACAATGCTGGAGGAGGACGCAGTGACGAGGATGAGGATGATGAGGAAGCTACGGCACCTCGCAAAGCCGACTCAGGAAGCGAGGTTGACTCCGATTCTGCGAGTGAAGATCAAGAAAGGGGAGGAGTGAAGAGGAAGCCTCCCGCTCCGAAGGTAAGTGTTATCGCAGGAAGTAAGATAAAAAGTGGTGCATCGAGTGATGGTGCAAGTATGAGTCAGAGATAATGTTAACATGTGCAAGTGCTAATTGACATGGTATATTTGATGACAGCTTTGCATACTCATCAGATTCATGAGATAGTCACTTGAAACCGTTGTCAATTCACAGACGTGTCTTAAGGTGGGGGACATGCTACAAGATTTTTTTTTTTTTTGCTCAATTTTACCCACAATTCACAGTTGGGCGTCAGCTCTAGTTGGGGACAGTTGGCCTGGCTAGTTGGCTCAGAAATCTGTTGGTGTGTGAGAGGTAAAGACTTGAATTAACAAGTGTAGTGTGTCCTGAGCACCGATCCCAACTGCAAACATGTTACCAACAGCCAATGTAAAGGAGCAGAAGGGACACAGTAAATCGCGTCAGAAGACAAAGTCAAACAGGAAGCAGCAGCAGGAATACCAAAAATTTAACAGCCATACCAGTTTTTTCTTCTTGGATTTCTTAGAGCAGATAGATGTGCAAACAACAACAGTGAGCCGCTTGTCCTCCATGATTGGTTTCCCTTTCAACTGTCGCTCTTGCAAGAATTTGATGCATTCAGTTGGTTTAACAAATCATGTGATGCCTCATGAGGCGCAGTTGTTAAATGTGTGATCCCCTGTTTTCAGTCGCCATAAAAACACTTGCTGAAACCAGTCGGGTAGTGTGGGTCTTTTCAAAATCTGTAGTGTTTCCAGCTTTAATTTGTACCATTTCTTACCTTCTTTATGTGGCTTAGGCCATAAGTCGTCTTGTGTAGAGAAAGCGTAAGTACCTATTAGTGCTGCTACACCTCCTGTACAAATTCGTATTATAAGAAGGTACAAGTCAGTTAAGTAAAGAGACAAGACAGTCCAACATTCCTTGTAACATTCCTTGTAAACAATAAACATCAGTCAATGTGAAAAATCTCATGAGCTTTGAATGTGTATCAAAAATTATGATGAAACTAGCTCTCATGAGGACCATCCCCAGGTTTTGAGGTTGGTAAGTCTAATAAACTTTTTTTTTTTCTGTGACAGTAGTAGTGCTTGGTCTTGCTTTCCTGGTCCTTTAAGAACGTACGTTAATCTTATGGTTTTATCTCATCTTCCAGAGGCCTCCTCCACCCAAAAAGGCTCGAGGTTCATCTAGTGACCGAGATGAAGAGAGTGGATCCCCCTCTGAATCAGAACCCACCCCTTCAGAGTCAGACTCTGGGAAGAACAGTGACCAGGTTAATCCACACACAACATAGTGTTAGTTTGGAACCTCGAGACAAGGACTGTTCACAGTAATGACATGTTAGTTGACTTGGGCTATTCACATATGTAATAGATTTCTTTTCCTGCTTAAATGAACTGAAAACAAAACATGATTCCCATGTTTTTACCAAATCTATTTACCATATACATGCAACATAAATTAACATCAACAATTTAAACAAAAGCAGGATTTTCAAGGATGTTCTTTGTGCATTATTTGCTTAAAATGCACTTGATTTTAAATCAAATAAAGCTCCTTTAGTTTTCCAATGCCCAGAGAAACATAAAGTGACTCAAAGTTTTATTTAAAATTTTTGTTTAGAAAGAAAGGAAGCGTTAACCTCAATTTTAATTTAAATTCATTCACTACATCCTACATCCATAATTTGATGGTTACTTGTGATTCAAATAATTACAATAAGTACGTATGTGAATTTCTCACCTTTTTTGCCAGTAGTATAGTATAAACGTAGTAATACTCTGTTTTTACATATACAGTTTACTTACTGAAGCAATATTTCTGTTTGCCATGTTGGCACTGTAGACAAACGTTACACAGGGCGCATACAACATAGCTTATACAGCACTGTTCGAAAGTTTTAATGCGCCTTGGATTTGTTGCTTTAACAGACTATGATGACCGCGCACATGCACGATCAAACCAGAATACACAGAAAATATAGAAACAAGTTTCTCCGCCATGAAGTGTCAAGTACAGTATTAGGTGTCAGCTCCTTTCCAACATAAAATGTTTTGAGCTGTGCCATTTGGCTCACTGAAAACAGGTTTCATTCAGCTGCACATGTCAAATAGTTGCTATTGTTTCCATTACATTTCACCACAGGAATGGATGTTGGATTGAACATGGACTTTTACCTGTCGATGACAATTAGTTTCAATTTTTTTGTTTTTTATACTGTGCACATTTTCTGTATTTTTATTTGCAATCCTAAAAAAACAACAACCTTAAGGTGGATATTTACAAGGACTGCTCCCATAACAATTTCAGCATTATGTAGATGCATTTTTATGCTTGTGCATGAACATTATGAATGAAGACAAGATAACAAAGCAAAGGTGGCCCAGTGATGTATATGCAAAGCCTTGTGTTTAAATGTAAAGAAATTCATGGCAATGACAGGTACTACTGTAAACCAAACACTTCTAGAACAAACACAACAAGATGAATTCATTAAAATCTGACCAAATCTCAAACTATTGAAAACTGATGTGAAATTTTGATGAGAATATGACATCTGTTTTTTTCATCTGCTATTTTTCTACAGGTGAATGAAGACAATTTGACTATTATCTCAAATAATAAATTATTAATGTAATAATTGTGCTGGGTCTACCCTTATTAATGCCTTATCTCAACAGGATTTCACTCCAGAGAAGAAATCTGGTGGACGTGGTGGAAAGAAGGCAGGGGGAAGAGGAAAGAAAAAGGTCTTGACCAACTTTTTTTTTTTTTTTTTGTAATGATGGCAGGTTGAGAGTTTTCTCATCAAAGTTCACTTCATAATCTGTTTCTTTTTGATGTGGCAGAAGGCTTCGTCGGACTCCGATTCCGAATCCGGATCAGGGTCTGAGAAGAAGGCGGCAGACAGTGACTCCGAGGACGACAAGCCTCGACCGGCCCTGTCTGGCTCAGAATCCCAGTCTGGCTCAAAGTCTGATTCCGATTCAGATCCACCACCACGGAAAGGACCACAGCCACGTAAGAAAGGTGCAGGGTCCCTCCTTCTCAAAGATTCCACAGCTCTGTCCAGGAATACACAACATGATTGTAAAAGTTTTCTTCATTTGCAGAGAAACCGGCTCCTAAACCTCGTGCACGGAAACCGAAACCTGCACCGGCAAAACGAGCGCCTTCATCATCTTCCGACAGCGACAGGTCAGGCTGCTCTCACACAGTTTGACTTCTCTTGTTTCCATTTAAGAGTGTCTTCATGTTCCTACAAATCTTACATTCAGTTTTACAAAGGCTTTATTTTGGTTTTAAGTCATTAAGGAGCATTTGTCACATCTTGTCTGCCTTTGTGCGAATGCCTGCCTTTCTGACCTTTTTGGATGCCATTACACATGTTTGGCTGTCGTACCTCTGTACTTGCCCATATCTGTTTGAGAATATAGATTTGTTCATTTTGTGGAATATTTTGTTCAGTTTCTGGTGAGTGTTTTGGTTTTGTGCTCATTTTTGTTCATGACATTGTTCATTATGTATGTTTTATTCAGTTTTTGATCACTTTGTGAAATATTTTGTTTACTTTTGGGTCAGTTTGTGGATTTTTTGGGTCATTTTTGTTTTATTTTGGGAAACAATTTGTTGGTTTGATGATTACTTGGGTCATTTTTGTTCATTTTGAGTATTTTAGCCATTCTTCATTAATTTTGTTGATGTTTTTGTTCATTTTGTGAACGGTTTTGTTTATTTGCTGGCCAATTTGTGGATTATGTGGGTCATTTTGTTCAATTTATGCTTTATTTTGTTTGTGATATTGTGTATTTTTCTTTTCATTTTGTTTGTAGTCATTTTAAACAAATTCTGTTGAAGTTTTTGTTCATTTTGGTAATTTTCTTGATAAATTTGTGGATGATTTTGGTCATTTTTGTTAGTTATTGACTATTTTCTGATTTGGATTAGTTTGTACCTCCTGTGTTCATGTATTTTCTCAATTATTTTGTTCATATTTTTGTTATTCTTATTGATTTTATTGCCTCTTTGCCTCATTTAAATTCAGGGTTGTGAATGCCAGCAAACAGCATTCAGTTCTCATTTTCTTGCATCTTATTTTTCACATTTTAAAGGGTAAAATACATAAAAAGTTATACGTTGCTTCATTTATAGTAAAAAATAGAGATACAATGGATTAATATTACAAAGCTTAGTCTTAAATTTGGATAAAAATGATCTGAAAAAGGTCATAAAAAGTATGAAATTTAAGTTAAGACATCCTGGATTCACCAGAAATATTTAGGGGACTGAACATGTCCGCTCGATGTTGACGTTGCTCTTCTGCCTCAGTGACAGTGAACCTGACCGCATCAGCGAATGGAAGAAGAGGGACGAGGAGCGTCGACGGGAGCTGGAGGAGCGCAGGAAACGGGAGGAGGCCGAGGAGCTACGCCGCTTGCGTGAGAGAGAGAAGGAGGAAGAGGAGAAGAAGAAAAAGGACAAAGACAAGGGTAAAAAAGGAAGCGACAGTGACAGCAGCAGCAGCTCAGACGAGGGGGTCGACGACCACCCGCTGAAGAAATCCAAGAAACCCCCGCCACCCCCGATCCCCGCGCCATCCGACTCCGATTCCCCGCCACCAGCTGAGGTACAGGCACTCTGACAACAGGGCATCTACAGGTCCTTCACTGGTTTTAATCACTACCCACATTTTTTACCCATCATTTTTTGATTATTTTTTCATTTCGATTACTTTAATTTCGGTTCATTTTCATGATTACGATGGTTTGTCTTATTGGTGTTTTTCCCATTTTGTGGAATGACTTTTTTCAATTTTTGTTCAATTTGTGGAACATTTTGCTTTTTGTAAAAAAAAAAAATACATCTTTGGTTATTTTGTGATGTTTATTTTTTGTTAAATTTCTGCAACATTTTGCTCCTAAAGTCAGTGATGAGATTCATTTTCATACAGTAGTAAAATACAAAACCATGTCACATGGCAGTGTTATAGATGAACTGAACCACATATTCCTCCATCAAACCTGCCTTTTAAGCGGAACCATTTTATGTTTATACAAATCAGCCTTTACTTGAGTCAGTAAATGCTGATTGCCATAAAAAGGTCTAAAAAGCATTGCATTGAGTTGTCTGATGCTTGTAGACATCCTACGCAAGTTAATTACCTAAAGCTTAGAGTAATATACATGTAATCGTAGAGGCTTAACTGACTTTTTTCATCTTTTTTAACAACAGATGAAGAAACCACCCAAGAAGCCAGACAACCAGAAGAAGGCCAGAATAAAGAAAGAGCAGGAGAGGAAAGAAAGAAAGGAGAAGGAGCTAAGAGAGAAGAAAGCCAGACGGTCGGAGGAGAAGTCCAGACTAAGGTGAGCGAACGCTGGGGAACACAAGTGTATAGTGTGCAAACATCATTAGAAGAGCGTCATGAAACATTAATGTACACAGATCACAGCCTTTGTTCTTTGTTTCAGACTTAAGCCTGAAAAACCTAAACGCAAACCAGAGAGGCCCCTGGAGAAGAAAGTGGAAAAGAAAAAGGGTCAGTGTCACGCTTGGCTTCATAAGCACAGTTTGCTCTACTTCACTGCAGAAATGTGTGTTTAACAGAAACTTGTCTGCCGAAGCTGACATTGTGTATAACAGGGTTCAATTTCTGTCATTTGAAGCTGAGTAAAATTGGTGGTACGATGTTTTTATTGCAAATTCAGGGTGTGAGACAGATGCAGTAAAGATCACACACAGTGAGCAAGGACTAGGACTGTGTAATGAAGCCAGTATGGTAGTAACTTGAAGTTGGAATACAAACTTCAAAAAGCCCTGGCTGCTCCAGCGTCTATCAAAAATACAGAGTGAGCAGCATCATGTCATGAGCCATCAGGGTCTGAGTTTTTTGGATCTGCTAAAATGGTCAGGTCTTCCACTGATCAAAGCAGTACAGTAGGTCTTCTTCACACAGTTTCTCAGAACCTCCATTGTTCTTAATTTCTGACACAGACTCTAAACATGTTCGTTTGACACAGATTTGATCTAAATAGGAAATGTCACACTGTGCTAGATCGGATGGGTGGGGAGGCTGATCAAACACTCTGATTTTGGGACAGAAACTGCTTCACCAAGAGCATAGTGTGAGCTGGAGCGTTGTCTTGATGAACCATGAATCCATTCTTATTGTTGAGTTTTTTAAAATTTGTTGAGTTTCAGATGTTTTTAACGTGCGTGTGAACACCCATTCAAACTCGCATATACATGACATGCAGTGTTTATCATACACCTTAATTAAGCTGCAGTTTTGTTCATTTTCACCAAAAACTTCAAGATGATGTGTTGCTCAGCTTTTAGCTGCGGTAATCATTTTCCGATGCCCTGGCAAAAACAAGTACACTTCATTCGGTATCTACTAGTGAACTAAAGAGGTCAATTATTGGAAACTTAAAGCTGTTTTGTGTGACTACCCAGCCTTTAACACATAGTGTGACTTTGAACCATGTGGTTTGATCCTAATGTTTTATAGCCAGACCTCATATCATGGCAAATAATCTGGCAACTGACTTTGATTGGCAGGTCTGTACGTCAGACCTTTGTAACTGCTGTATATATATATATATATAATTTTTTTTTTAATACACACTTGACTGTAGTTGTGGTTCACAGATGGTTAATACCAACATGGATGACTCGTGCCTCACAGCTAGATGGTCCTGGGTTCAATCCCAACGCCAGGTGGCAGGGCCTTTCTGTGTGGAGTTTGTTCTCCCCGTGCGTGGGTTCTCTCCGGGTACTCCGGCTTCCTCCCACAACCAAAAACATGCACCAGGTTAATTGGTCACTCTGTCTCTATATGTGCCTCTGGCCCAGGTTGTCATTGTAAATGAGAAATGGTTCTCAACTGACTTACCTGGTTAAGTAAATAAAGTTACTTTTTTGGACAATGCTTGGGAGAATTTTACAGTCTGTAAACTAGGGTTCAGCATCAGTTTACTTATGAGCCAACTGACTTGTTGCTTGCAACTTTCCAGTTTAGTCCAAATAAGGTTTTTTCTGATGTTTGGCTCCATGTCAGTCAGGAAGCTCCAATGACTTCACAGTAGCAGTTCAGAGAGCAGCGGATGATGTCATAGTTACTGTTACTAATAATGGATTTGAGGAAAAAAGGATGTACTGTACATTTAAACCACTGCTGTGGTCCGTCTCCTGTCACACATCTATAAAACACCTGCGTTTAACGTGCAGTGATCAGTCCACCAGTAAATATAAAATTACTGGTCACGATCAATTATTGATCACCTTTCTGAATAGTAAAGCCTTAAGGCCTCTACTTATGCATAAATCTCTTTTACTGTTGCATAGATAATAAATTTCAGCCCTATTAGCTATGTGATGTACACTGTTTAGTCCTTTTGAACCTTTCTACCAGTACAATGATGCATATCCCTACTACATACTGGCTGATAATTGCTGTCTTTCAGAACCGTCACCAGAGGAAAGACTACAGAAGCTCCACACAGATATAAAGTTTGCACTCAAAGTAGACAACCCAGTAAGTGCCTAACTCTTTCTAACAGCACTCAACACTGACATCCTTTTGAGCTTGATACAGTTTGTAGTTACAGATGGTGTGTTGTTTTTTTTTTTTTATAGGATATAGATCGTTGTCTACAAGCCTTAGAGGAGCTTGAGTCTGTGCCTGTCACCAGCCAGATCCTCCATAAGAACGCTGAAGTCATCGCCACTTTAAAAAAGGTACATTTACCAGTCATTTGTCTGTTTTTGTCTGTAACCTTCAGGTAGTTCCACATCTGTAATTATTCTATAAATGGGGTCATTTATGTACATAATTTAAATATTCATGTACATGAACACCCCCGACCCTCACGAGGATTAAGGGGTAGAAAATGGATGGATGTACATGAACAGCCGTGACATTATGACCACTAACCGGTGAAGTGGTCATATTGCTGAGTGTATATTGCTGAGTGTATCACTCCAGTGACTTTTATTGGCTGGTGGATGTATTAGGCAGCAGGTGAACATTTAGTCCTCAGTGTTGGTGCACTGAAAGCGGCAAATTTTCCAAACTAAGAATCTGAGCAACTTTAACAAAGACCAAATAGTGATGTTACACAAGTCTGCAGTGGATAGTACCACAACAAAAGTGGTCTAGGGATGAACAACTGGATTTCAATCCAATAGAGTATCTGTGAAATGTGTCCATGAAGGCCCAAGCTCACAACTTACAAGATTTGAAGTATTTGTCACTACAGTGTCTAATGCGTAATGTTCTGCCAGCTCACGTCTTGAGTTAGAGCTGTTCTGGAATCAAAATGTTGAACCTACATACTGTTATGTGGTAGTAATGTTTTGTTCTCTTAGATACTCTACTGTATTGAGATCCAGTTGTCCTTCCTTCCTCATGGGGTTCTGTCCACTGCAGGACCAGGACCACCAAACAAGAACCACAGTTTTGGAGATGCTTTGACCCAGTTGTCTTGACATCACAATGTTGCCCTTGTCTAGGTTGCTTGCAATCTTCAACACTTCATGTTCATAAATTGTGCTCACTCGCAGGTGTTATTGTAATAAGATAATTGATTATTACCGCGTCAGTGGTCATAATGTTATGGCTAATGGGTGTATCCTGTCCATTCTTATTTTCTCGTGTGACTTTTTGTTCTCTTGAAGATACGGCGGTATAAAGCCAGCACCGCAGTTATGGAAAAAGCAAGCGACGTCTACAACAAATTAAAACTTCGGTTTGTGGGCAAAGCTGAAGTACCAGCTAAGCCAAAAACAGAGAACAAGGAGCCTGACAATGAGAAGATACCAGACACGGGTATAATTCAGATTTCACATCCCAGTTACACTTTACTCCAAACAGACTTCATTCAGGTGAAGAATACATGAGTAAAAATTGACCAAGTAGCGAAATTAATGTATGTGTTTTCCTTTTTCAGATTCTGCTCCAGTCAACGGGGAATCTGAACAGAAAAAAGACGATGTGGAGGCAGAGGAGAAGCCAAAATCACCTGCACAGGAGGAAAACAATGATCATCCTGGTTCAAGCCCAAACAGGTGATTCTCCATTTGAAACAGCATCTTATTGCTCACTGTTATGTAAAAGCAGACAAAACACAGACCAGACAATATAACAAAAATTATAGTTCTCACAGTTTCCCAGTTTTATTATTTAATTCAATCTGACTCCTACTTTTTATGCTGAACATTTATCATGGCAATTATTTTTGAATGTTAGGGATTTAAGAAATATAGTCCTGCTAGCAGGCTTGTGTCCTCTAACCATAAAGAAAATTTTTTAAGAATTTATTTTTTCACTGTTGTCAATTCAGTTGTATTTGTGTAGCGCCAATCATAATCCACCATTAACTCGAGGCGTTTCACAATTTAAGGCCGAAGCCTCAAAACACCATACATAGAGCAAACCCAACAGAATCTCAGAGAGCATGCCAAGAGCGGAGGGAAAAAACAAAGTTCCTTTAGTAGGAGAAAAAACATCCAGCAGAAGCATTGGCTCTGGGTAGGCGACCATCTGCCTCGACTGGTTGGGGGTTGTGGACAGAGGAGAGACAAAAGAAAAGAGTGGAGATACAACAACGGTGTTCATTTTATCAGATAAGAACTCAGATTGAACCCATGGTTTTTTTTCATCTTATTTCGTATTGTGTGTCATTTTAACCTTTGTTTTATGTTATCTTCTTCTCATTGTTTTATCCTTTTCACATCTTTGAAAATCACAACAATCTAAGTTGTTCAGCTTTCACTCCAGACCAAAATTCTGCCTTTAAACACATCATTTTCAGCCGATATGGACATTTGTATTGTGAAAATATTTTAATCCTATTGCCCAGCTCTAAAGAAACTCAAAAAAATAATGCAAATCTCTGGATGTAAAGACAAACCTGGGCCACTGTATGTCTAATGTAAAAGCTGGCACATACTGGTACCATAGCCATGTTTAATAGGTCTGCAGAATTCATTGACCTGCAATGTCAGCCTGTCCAATTATTAGGGTGTACCCTGCCTTCGCTCAAGTCAGCTGGGATAGGTTCCAGCACCCCCCCCC
>JAQQAE010016787.1:0-11659 GCA_029823295.1 Pseudamia nigra
TATAGCAACACAATGTTTTCTGCAATACAATATGTTCAAATAATGTCCATGAGGGTATGGTACCACAGCGTGGTCCAACACTGTTTTTATGCAGACGGAGGCCGTTGGAATTAATCACGTAAACCTGGGAACCTGTAGGAATTAGTTGGACCAACTTTCAAGGCTTCACTGGTGCAGAACAGCTTCGAGTTTTTAACCCATGTCTTGTCTTTGTTTCATTCAGAAATGCATGTTGTTTTTCAGTTTTGGGTACCGGTAACCTTCACCGTGGAATTTCAGCACTTACCTTTTCAGACCATTCACTGAGCTTGAACTGCTTGAATTTCAACAATTTGCTCATTGTGTTATACATACACACACACACACACACACACACACCTGTAGATATCTGAAGGACAGCCTTTGTTCTGGCTGTTGCACAAACTGCTTCCTGAAAACCATCACCAGGCGACTCTGCATCTCATTGGCCGACCAGGCGTGGTCGATGGAGACGCGAGCGGTCAGAGCCGGCGGAGATTTGTGAGCGACGAGTCTGGAGGAAGACGAGGATGAATCAGGGAGACAAATGAGAAATAGTCGAGAAAATGATCCAAAAGCAATTAAAAACCATGAATGCACATAATTCCACTGTTTGCCGAGTCGCTGCATTTTGCCGCTGCAGGGCAGAAGTGTCAGCACATTCCACTTCTTCAGTATCTATGTGGTTTAAAGTGACGTAACAACAGGAAAGCAGCGTCGGAATGTGAGACAACGTCAAACATGTTCAGTAGATTCAGGTCAAAGTGTGAACGTGGAGGCAACGTTCAGTGTCACACACACTACATGAAACACTGGTGATCAGAGCTGAAATACACTATACGGTTAAAAGTTTTCATCAACATACTGTTGATTTTTGTTTCATTTAGTGCGCGAGACAAAAAAAAAATGCAACAAAGCTCAGATATGACAGTGATTTGTGTGGATTTTGATGAGATGTTCGTGTACGACCCCTGGTGTTCCACCATGACCTCACCGGTCCACCGGGGCGAGGTCACGTTCTGCTGTGAGGCAGATGACGTCTTTAACCATCAACCTGGTCGTCTGTGGCAACCGTCTCCTCCACCTGAGGCGACTCGCTTTATTTGAAGATGCTGACTGAAAAAAAAAAAAAAAAAAAACAACACAACATTAGAGCTGACCAATAAACACCAATAAATCACATTAACTAACAGGGTCCAAATCAATAGGTTGATGTGCACGTCCATCTTTACTGACATGTCCACAGAACTTCTAAAAATCAGAAAAGGCCCCTGTGTCATTTTCTTAATTTTTTTTGTCACTTAGTTTGCCAACTTTGTTTATTATTTTCCAATCCAACTTCATTTGTAAACCACTTTAAAAACAACAAAGTGCTGCAACCAGCGGTGATTAAAAATATGACACCAAAGACAAAACAAGCAAAACACAATCAAACACAAGGGAAAAAGTGCAGAGTGACACAGGAAAAACCAGCGGTCGTACAATGAAGGAATAAAAAATGAAATAAAATCACTTACACGTAGTAAAAGCAATGAAAACAAATAAAATCAACGTGTCATACTGGATCCAAAGCCAAAAAGTCAAAGTGTGTTTTTAGATTAGTTTTAAAAATGGACAATGAATTTTAATGAGCATCGGCCTTAATTGACTTATTGACTTTTGTGTCAGTGTTCAGTTATTTTATTCATTTTTGTTGATTTAACTGATGAAATGCTTACTTTGTTTACATTTTGTTTACTTTTTTCTGTATATTGATTTTTGCTCCCTTTGTTTACATTCAATTTCTGTGAAATTTTGCCATCTTCTCTGATTTTTTTTTTTAAATTTCTATTCACATTCTTAATTATTTTGTTTAATTTTGCGTCTTTTGTAACATTGTGTTAATTTTAACTTATTTGATGCTCAGTTTTTTTTATTTCAGTCACTGAAATTAATTCACCGCATCTGACTGACTCGTGGGGCAGCAACAGGCGTTTGACATGCAGCCTTAGCAGTGGAAATTTTTGATTTTTTTTTTTTTTTTTTTTTTTTTAGATCGCACTGGGAAAAAAAATAAACATTTTAAGTATGCAAGTAGATACTTTTGATCATTTATCACAGGAGCCACCAAAGAGTCGCAGGTTGGATGGATTTTCACTAAAGCTGGCATGAATATTACTCGGGGAGATATTTTGAGGCGATTCATCTTTGGGCTGGATCAGCATCGGTCGAGGCCACCCCGAGATATTTTGGGGGACAAATTTTCTATTATGTCACAGCTCTATGTGCAAATGTGCAAGATATGCGTCAACCCCCATGATTCTTATCACTTATTAGCTCTGTTGTAGGATCAAATATAAAAAAAGCAACAAGTGGCTCAAGCACCGGTCGTACACGAGAATTAAATCCGTTAGGAATTCTTTCATGAATGTTGTTGTAATCTTTTCTGCAACAATGTAAAACCCTCATTTTTTTTAAAAAATGGATAAACACCATGTAAAGTCACTACCTGGAGAGCGTTTGGAGGAGGACGTGACTCTCCGAGTGGTGGGAAAACCTGCACAAACAGAGGAAAAAAAACAAACTTTCACTGGAAATGGAAAAAACGGTGCCGCACGTACGTACGGTCGCATCCATCGACGCTGAGGCTCGAACTACGGGAGGGATGTTTATAGTCAAATCTCTCTGCATCCTCCCAGAAATTGTGAGCCTGGAACAATACTTTGTTCTGGCTGAATTGTTCGTACATCGTTTTGTGCGGAGTTTATGAAATGAACAAAAAAATTTAAAAGAGAAAAAAAAAACCCAACAAATTCAATAAAATAAGCAACAAAATTAGTCAAATATTACAAAAAAAATTAACAGTAATTAGTCAAAGATGCTTATTGCATTAAAATAAAAACGTACAAAATAAACACAATAAAGCAAATGCTGAAGTAATTAAAATATCTGCAGGAGAAGCAAAATGAACCATGAAATAATCGAAAAGGAACAAAAGAACATGAATTAACCCTTTAACTGCCTGGTCAACCTTATGTTAGAGCATAAGCACATTTTTGCCTTTTTTTTTGCAAATTTCTGTTTTTGTTCATGTTATTGCTTATTTTATCATTTACTTATATTTTTGTTAATTTTATGCATGTCATTCATTTTTATTCAGGTTTGTTGTTTATTTTGTATAGTGTATGTTACAGTATATAATGTTAAGTCATATTAAGCAGGCAGTTAAAGAAAATACATACAAAAAACTCCAACTGAGCCAAATAATCAACACAAATACATATATAAAGCAACATAATGTGCTAATATGAATAAGATACTGTATAAAAAAAGAATAAAAGTTAAATAAAAATCAAAAAAATGAACAAAATAATCTAGAAAAGAAATAAAATATCCACAAAATAAGCAAAATCAGCAAAAAGGAGTAAAGTACTCACCAAAACAAACAGAAAATAATGAAAAAGTTAACAAAATCATTAGGAAAATGAACTATAGACCGAAAAAATTCACAAAAATAAAAGACCAGACGAGCAACATAAATAAGAAATTAACAGACTAATCAACAATTTCAGAAATTGGCCCAAAAGTTACATTGTGTGACGTCATAAAATACACAATGAATTACTCACATCACATCTAAATTTATAGTACGGTACTAGTTAAAAAAGGTCCATTTCATCCTCCACATCCACTGACCTCCATCTCGATGGATATTTCCTCTCCACGGGAGCAGCGTGGATCCTCGTCACTGGCGGGCGTCGTACTGGATTCAGTCCGGATCTGCGGATCTACATCCTCCTCTTCCTCGCAGTCCGGGACCAGAGGATGCTCCGGAGGCTTCTACGACGACAAGGGGAAGAGTGTAGAAAAACAGATGGAGGTCACGTACGCTCACTGGCCACTTCATTAGGTACACGTAACAATGTAAGCACCTAATCATCAAATCAGTGCATTTAGGCCACACACACACACACACACACACACACACACACACACACACTCAACATGACCTGATGAAGTAGAACCAAGGCTCAAACCATCTGTTTTGATTTTAACATAAAGGCACTAAAAGGAAAATGACACATTAACCTCATCTTTCTTTCATTTAACAGTTTTTGTTCACTTAACAATGAGAAAACTGTTTATTTTGTCAAGCATCTATATGGTTACGTATGAGCAAACACAGCATTTTTCTTCTCTTTTCTTTTTTTTTTTGTATTTCAAAGTGAGGAATTGACACTAAAGTAGTTTTTTTTATTATCCAATTTACCATTTGTAATGGGTGTGTCACTAACAGATCCATACCAGATTGGTTCCACACACACACACACACTCCATTTCCAAGTAATTTATGCATGTTTGTAGAATAGGGTCAGGGTTAAGAAGCCCTAGCCCACTGGTGTCAAACTCACGCCGGAGGCCGAGACCCTGCAGGTTTTCACTAAAGCAGGTTTAGCTCCTCCCCTCAATTTGAAGGAGATGATCAGTGAAATCACCTGGTTGGAGAGAAAACCTGCAGGATCCTGGCCTTTCGTGGCACGAGTTTGACACCCCGGCCTTAGCCCGAACCCTAAACCAGGGGAGTCCGATCATTGCCATAAAGGGCCGAGACACTGCACTTTTTCTTTCCAAACAGTCTCTTCATCAGGTGATTTCACTGAATTCCTTCCCACTGATTGTGCTTCAGTGAAAACACCAGCTCTAAGGAGCGGCTGGAAAGAAAACCTGCAGCGTCTCGGGCCTTTGTGGAAGCGATTGGACGCCCCTGCCCTAAACAATTTAATACAATCATTTGAGAAATCTACTGGATTTTATGTTTGAAATATGACTGGCAAGAAGTAGCAGTGTTCCACATGCGTGGAACAAATATTGACCGGAAGTAGAATTAAAACTGATTCAGTCTCTGGGTAAGGACGACACTGATTAATTGTGTTTATTAAAAAGATCCATATTGTGCAAAGACATTTTATTCTTTTTCACCATGAACCATTTACATTGGACCAAAAAACTAACCGATGACGGTGATTGTTTGTTCAAAACACTGCTCGAGTCAGTCTCAGGTTTTCATTAATTCTTCATTCATCCTCTTAAAGTCGTCCTCACTACCTCCAACAGTTTGTCACCTTCGGAGCTCTTTAATCGTCCGATGCCAACACACACCGGTGGGTTTGCCATGTTTTTATTATTAATTTTGTCCTTTTCCACTGTCCTGCAAAGAGGAGACTCATCTCCCTGTTGAACTCTCCTTTGACATCCAATGTGATTTACAGCTGGGGTCAGAGGGTCACTCACCAAGCATTCTCCATCACCACCTCTGCGTAATTAGATTAATCTTTTATAAGATTTATTTTTGGGTATTTTAGGATGTCTGGGTTTGAGCCTGGACCGCTGCGATGGGTCCCGCATGGGGGTGCACGACCAGCTGAACTACTGAGGCCACCCCTGGATGAACCTTTTATCTGCCACCTTGCAAATATTGTGTCAAGTAAATATTTAGTTTGGAGAGAAACCTTAAAATACTCATGTGTCATTTGCACACGTCATGAAGCTTGACATGTCATATAAGGTCATGATTTGGCCTCATTTATCTCACATTTTGAGACGCGTGGTGAAGAAAGAATGAAGCGAAAACAGTTCGTCCACATGAGTGAAGATGTGTTTTCACAAGATACTTAAACATATTCAAAAATTAGACTAAATTCCCAGCATTTGGGCTAAATTTTCATCTTTGTACAGTGCTCAGTAAAAAGAGGGCCAAGAATGTCCTGGATATTTTTTTAAAATGTGCATATTGTGTTATTTTCAAGTCTTTTAAAAAGGGGAATTTAAGAAAGTGCAAAAATCAAGACAATGTTTAGAAATGTTTATGAAGCATTTTTTCTATTTAGGATCTACTTTGAAAGAATCCTCTTAGAATTTCCTCAATCGCAGAAGAAGAGTGCACCACAATTCTTGGAAACATGCAGAAAACTTGGAAATAAGAACAGGAATCGATTTGCAACTGATTCCAACGCAAAAGGTATACATAATTCTGGACGTGGCATTTTTCTTAATTTTTGAAATGACGCTCTTCTTCACAGCCGGGATCCGTTTGCTCACCTGGTGGAAGCCGGGCTCTACTTTCTCCTGCGTCGGCGTCGTCACATATTTCTCCTGTGCAGAAAACAGCTCCATCTCAATGTTCTCTCTAACTGGCAGCTCCATTGTTGTCCTGTGTCCAAAGCTCACGCTCGAGGTTGTGTCTGTGTTTTGGCAGCAAAATGAAGAGAACGAGAAAAAAAAAAAAAAAAAAAAAATCACAAGAATAATCAATGTAATGAATGAAAATTTTCAAGAAAATGGAAGAAAATAAATAGAAAAGTCAAAGAAATCAACAAAAATGAAGAAACCAATGGACACAATGGGCAAAGCTGAACAAAACAAAAAAGAAGGGGATTTTTTTTTTAAAAACTAACCACCACAAAGGTGGTTAAAAATGAGTAAAATAACCTTTAACAAAAAAAATTAACAAAAGTCGTAAAAATGAACATGATCAAGAAAGTGAAAAAACAGACCAAAAATCTACCAAATAATCAGGAAAAATGAAGAAAAAAATGGAGGCAATGTGCCAAGCGGAACAAAATAATAAAGTACTGAAATAAAAAAAAAAAAACTAACCACAACGATGGTCAAAAATGAATAAAATAACCAGAAGCAGGAGGAAAAAAATGAACAAAATAGTCAAAAAACGAGTAAAAGTGAACAACATAATAAAAAAAAATCAAAAAACTGATCAAGAAAATGATAAAAATAAACAAAATGAGCCAAAAAAATAACAACTGAGCAAAGTTTACCTAATAATCAGGAAAAATGAAGAAAATAGGCAACAAAAAAACCAGCAATATATGAAAATAATCAAGAAAATAATCAAATAGACAAAACTAGCAAAAAAAAAAAGCCAAAGAGTCAAAAAATGAACAAAAATTAAGAAAATAAGCAATAAAATGACATCCAAAAAGATCAGTGTGGCACGTTTCCGCAGCATCTCACTGTTTTCATCCTCGTTTCTCCAAAGCGTCAAACATTTCAGACACACTGGTTTCAGCCTGTGGTTGATGTTCTCTGAACATCTCAACACTCTCGTCACGTCAAGCTGAGCTCCATCACCATCTAACGCTCTGATTGGTTCAGAGGCAACACCCCGGCCTGTGATTGGCTGCCTGGCATTTCAAAAGCTGTGAGTGGTTCAAAAGTGTCTTAAAAGGCTGTGATTCGTTTATTCAGTAGTGTCTTCAGAGCTTTTGGACGCAGGGGGATAGTTTGACACAAATCTGGCTTATTAATGCTTCAGTTTGTGGCAAAATATGTATTTTTTATTTATTCATTTTCAAACCAGAATTTAAAACAAAAGGAAAGAACTAAACATTGGCCGAAATCAGAGTGTTTGAAGTTCGAAAAGGGTGAAACACTTATCTAATCCTAACCCTTTTTTTAACCAAAAAGCAACACAATGAATAAAGAATAAGCAATAAAATGAGCAAAAATGAACAAAATGATCCTTAAAGTGGACTGAAATTAACAAAAATTAAGAAAATCAACAAAATAAGAAATGAGAAGAACCAAATTGAAGAAAAAATGAAGAAAATAATGGTGAAAATAAAAAAATACTCAAAAAGCAACAAAAATGAAGACAATCTACAAAATGAATACAAATGAACAAAACAATTTAAAAAACAACAAAATTATCAAAAAATGAACAGAAATGAATGAAAACTTATTAAAACAGACAATAAATTGAATAAATCATCAAAAAAAGAAACAATATAGAAAACTATCCACAAAATAAACAAATAATGCATCCAAATGAAAAAAAAAATGAACAAAAATAATTAACAAAATGAACAAAAAAATGACAAAAACAGTCTAGTAATGAATAAAATCAACTCACGAATAACTGAAATGGTCATTATTTGTGTAAAGCAGGTTTTTAGAGACTTGAAAATTAAATGGCATGTAAACAAAGCCGCCAGTCAGTGTGTGATTCAAAGTCACTGATAATGATGTGTTTTATCACAGAAAAATGTGTCAACGGTTACCGTTAAACAAACCCTGTTGATAATGAACACACTGATTACATCAGTCTTAACAGATCACTCAACATAGTCACACTGTAGTTCTTTCTAAATCCCATTCATTATACATAAAAAGTCATCAATTTGGTGACAATCGTAGCCTGACCCCAACCTTAAACGTCAAAGTTAGATCAACAATAAACTTGTAAATGGACGGTTTATTCCACTGTCCCTCACTCTTAAGTGGTATGTTCCATATCTGACAAATTCCATTAACGAGTCAGATAACAGATAATACGCCTGTATGCTGTCGAATGTAAACAAAACAGTGCTGATTTAAGTTTCAGTGCATTTCCTTGAAGAAGCTGCAGCAGCGACACAAACTTACCCATTGAACATTTAACATTGTCAGTGAGCGTTAGGTTTTCCCGTAAAATGTACTTCTGAGTATATTGTTCTGCAGAGTACTTTTTACTCTTACTCAGTTATTCCCATCACACCAGAAGTGGAATGAGTTGGAATGTCCCGAGCCACAGAGTATCAATTCTGGTTGCCTGTATGAGTTTATTTAGAACTGAGGAAGCTTCCTGGATAGGGAGCAAAACATCTTCAAGGCAAATTTCCAGCCCAGTCGACAGAAGGAAAAACCACACGCCTTGCAAAGCATCAAAAGACAACAGAACCTCCAGAAGCGAGCCTATAGCCACGGGCAGGGAGGCTTCCTTTAGCGGATGAGAAAAACCACCCGGAGAACCAGGGCTCTGCACGTTGACATGGTGGGGTTGGTGGACGGAGGAGAGATAAACGAAAAGAGAAGAGATAGAACAGGAAACAACATGGACACTGGAATGTGTTACAGGTTTAGCCGGTCATTTAAGTGAGTGTAAGTATGCACATCTGGTGTGTGACCTTTATTACATAATAAGACGTGTTCCTGAGCAGGTCTGGTGTGGTGCCAAGGTCGGGATCCCCAACAGAATTTGAATCTAGGAAGAGAGCGGATCCAAATTCTGTCAGGGATGCCTACCTTGAAACGACACCGCCAACAGAACAGCAGTTTTATGTTATGACCACAAGTGCTGCTAAATAGTTTAGCCACGCCCACTACGCAGCCTGAGGCAGGCAAGTGTGTTTTTGCTGTGTTAATGATATTCTGTACCATTAGCGTGCTGTGAGAGCGGGAATAAAGACCTTCACCTCCCCCGTCTGCTACCAGGGCAACATATGCAGCTACCACGTAAGTCAACTAAGTCAGGGAAACTTAGTTATGTGTTAGCAGACTCCATACTACGTTAGGAGCCAGACTAAGTTGGGTAGTGAATGATCGATGATGCATTGATAGACTTTTACTGGGTCATTTGGGCGAAGTCACTTCTATGTGCAAGAAGCCATTTCACTCATTAAGGGCCAGTGTTTGACGCAATGTAAAATAGTTTTAGCGCGATGCGTTTTTCATCCTTTCTTGTGTTCCTTTGTGTTCATTTAAAGAGAAAGGGGTTTTGAATTCTTTGCAGGAGCTTTGCGTTATTTCGTTTTATTTGAGTATTTCTTCAAATTTATGTCAACAATTTTGTTGTTGCGTTCAATCAAAAGGACATTTTGTTTTGATTACAATAGTATTATGGCTTATGGCTTGACCAATAAATGATCTTGAATGATAAATGGACCTTTAGCTCATTGAAAAAACTGTTTTGTGGACTTTGGGGATTTGTGTTCGAGCACCACTGCCACAGCTGTAGAGTGCTGTGAGAAGTGCTTGCCCCCTTCCTGATTTCTTACTTTTTTGCATATTATATCACGCTTTGTCACACTTATATATTTCAGATCATTAAACAAATTTAAATGCCATATTTTCCGCACCATAAGGCGCACTTAAAATCATTTATTTTTCTCAAAAATCGACAGTGCGCCTTATAATGCGGAGCACCTTGTGTATGGATTTATTCTGGTTTGTGCTGACTGTCAGCCCTGCGATGAACTGGCGACTCATCCAGGGTGTACCCTGCCTTGGCTCAAGTCAGCTGGGATAGGCTCCAGCACCCCCCCCCCAACCCTCACGAGGATTAAGGGGCAGACAATGGATGGATGGATGGATGGTGCTTACTGACCTCAAACCGATTTTACCGTATGTGGTACACGGTGCTCAAAAATCTGTCAAAATGTTTTACTACGACTTTGGTAAGTTACAAAGCTGCACCACTTGTATAAGCATTACGGTAATCAGGAGCCTCTCGGGGCACCAGACGACAGAAGGCAAGCACACGCCCACCAAGACAGGGAGACAACGCCGCGTGAGCCATGCCACCACACACCAATGGACCACAGAGGCACCCATCCCAAGTGCCGTCCGAGCGTCCAGAAAGCTGGACCACCAGCGAACAGCCAAGCAACAGCAAGGAGACCGACTCGGACAATGACAAGAAGGATCCAGACCCTCCCGACACCAAAACTGCCCAACTGCCAAACCCAGACACCAAAGATGAAGAACTCGATGGACCCATGGGAGAGGAACGAACCCAAAAAGTAAGTGTATTGTTTTGTATTTTATGTGTCACAACTGAACAATGGTGAGAGTTATTGTGAATGAGTTGAATAGAGTTTGACTTATCTAATTTTTGCGTAGCTTAATGCGACTTATAATCCAGTGTGCCTTATGCATGGAAAAAGATCATAAATAGATCATTTTTTGATAGGGTGCCTTATAATGCGGTGCGCCTTATGGTCCGGAAAATACGGTAGGTCTGAATGTTAAATAGCCCACTTACGAAGCTTGCATATGTTCATATGAGAACCGTAGGGCCTAGAGTGACCACTGGGGGGAAGGGTTACCATGGTGACCTGGCCTAATTTGCATATTCAATTAGGTCACAGGGTCACTGAGTGCAAAAATTGTCTTTTGAGCTCTGCAGACCTGTGCTTTGTACGAGATCTTTAAAAGTGTATGTGTACCCAGTAGGGGACCGGGGGCAACCTCCAGCCAATCAAATGACCGGACTTTGACCTTGAAGATCGGTAGGGTCTGACAATAGTCCACCATTACTTCAAGAAATTCAGGTCAATCTGAAGAATCTAAGAAAGAACTCTGAATGTGTTCCTAAGTGACATCATCAAAGACTATCTGAAATCCTTTGAACTGGCAGTTTTTCAGGCTGGTCATTGGTAGCCATGATCGTCATTCCTGGGACAGTCCTCATGAGAACCAAATAAATAGATTGTTTTTTGATAGTGTACCTTTAATCCGGTGTGCCTTATGGTCTGGAAAATACAGAAGGTCAGAAGGTTTCTGTAAATATCCCACTTACAAAGCTTGCATAGTGCAACCATAGTGCACCTTATGGTCCGGAAAATACGGTAGGTCTGAAGGTTAAATATCCCACTTACAAAGCTTGCATATGTGAGAACCTTAGGGCCTAGAGTGACCACTGGGGGGAGGGTTACCATGGTGACCTGGCCTAATTTGCATATTTTATTAGGTCACAGGATGACTTAGTGCAAAAATTGTCTTTTGAGCTCTGCAGACCTGTGCTCTGTACTAGATCTTTAAAAGTGTATGTGTACCCAGTAGGGGGCCGGGGGCAACCTCCAGCCAATCAAATGACTGGACTTTGACC
>JAQQAE010016788.1:0-11659 GCA_029823295.1 Pseudamia nigra
AGGCCTGTTTTGTGAGTTTGTTTTTTAAAATAATTCTGTTGAACTATAATTCAAAAGCAATGTCTGATTTTCATTGGATAATTTTCATAAAATTTTTATTTATTAGTTTTGTCAGATTCAAGTTATTTCTGTGACCATTGTGGGTTTTTCTGTCAAGCTCCTATGGCCACTCTTCATTTGCTGCAGGCATTCTGGATGCAACAAAGGCTGTTAAGTGTAACAGGCAGGATTTTTAGCCTTCCTCTGCATCATAAATAAACCATCTTGTCTGCATGTTCAAAATTTCACTGTCCAAGCTGAAATTACTCAATGAAAATGGCACATTTTGATAAAAGTAGTAACTTAGTGGTAGTAGAAGTTGTTTTGGTGTAAATATTTAACCAAAATACTTCTATTTCAACACAGTTTTGCAAAGACAAACAGAATGACATATAAACTATACATATAGATATTTAAGGTTTATTGATTGCTTTGTGCCTCATGCATTGAGTAACATGGAGCAAACATCCAACCTTAGTCATTGAACTTCCGGTCTTTAAATTGTACAGTGATGGAATGAAATGAAATCTTGTTCTATATATTTTGTAATTAGGTGACCTTGTTTGTTATCCTTTAAAAAAAAAGCAGATATTAGTTTCACAATCCTGTGTCTGCGTCCACATCATCTCCGTCCACATCAGCATACCTGGTATTTGAACATCATATCTCACACCAATTTACTTGAAACCTGCCATGAGTATTGATGACAGAGAGTAAACCCAGCTGAACCCCTGAGAGCAAGCCTAGGGCAACAGGGGAGGAGAAACATACTGTACTTTAACGGAAGAGAAAAACCTCCAGTAGAACCAGGGCTCTGGGTAGGGGGCCATCTGCCTCGCCAGATTGGGGTTAGCTGACTTAAGAGAAGCAAAATAAAAGTAGAGATAGAGCGACAAACAACACAGCCACTGGACCGGTCCTCGACCAGTGACAGCACATTGAGGGGCCAGTATGAAGGATAGAGAGAGAGAGAACGAGCAGATGAAAATAGACAACATGAAATTTAATTCAGGGAAAGACAGAGAGTAGCTTGGTGTATCACAGTCCCCCAGCAGTCTAGGACTATGCAGCTGAACTGGGAAAGCTTACAGTACCTGGTGTTGTCAGATGGACTCCTATCCAGGTACTAGTCAGGCCCCACCCTGCTTAGCTTGGACAACCAGACAAAACTGGGTGTGTTTAGGGTGGTGTGACCATAAGTTTTCTTCGGCAGATTCCTTGTGACTGTGGGCAGTCAAATATCACTTTGCATATGATGCAGAAAAGTGAACTTTGACCTCAAGTGTTCATACAGAGAAGTATTTTAATGACAGGTGTGAAAGGATGTGTTCAGAGATGTCCACTAGTGGTAAACAGAAACACTTCAATACCGGGACTGAACAAAGAAATACATGAATGAACTTAAAACAAGTACAGTTTGCATCGTTTAAAGCATGTGCAGAGTGAATGCAGCATTTACCTCTGCACAGAGAGAACTGTTGACAGGACATACCGTGACATTCTGCCCCTCCCCTCAGGTCCCCTGTCTCAGCTCTCAGACAGCGGTCAGACACTCAGTGAGGACAGCGGGGTGGACATTGCTGATTCAGGACATGTCAGTAAAGACAGCAGCCCTCACTCCTCACGCATACGCCGACCTGGAGAGCATCAGGGGGGCGGGGGGGACAACCCCTCCAAACCGGTGAGGGGCAATCACAACAGCTGTGAAGGAAAATGTAGAATGTAGCAGTTTCCAGTTTGTACTTGTATCTTTGTGAAGACCGATTTATTGTGGTTTTAGAAACGTTTATGTGTGTGTGTTCTCAGCGATCTAGATGATTCAGTTTTCCTGTGGTAACTGTATTGATGTTTCATTCAAGCAGCCACTAGAATTGAAGAGGCTACTTGTATAAGAACGTCTTCAAACTAACATTAACACACAGGCTGGTTACCTTTGAACTAAGAACCAGGCAGGAGCATTTTATTCAATCAATAAAATGATCACTGATAATTAATCATTACCACTCAAATATCTGAAATCTGAAAAAGTAAAATACTACATGTAATCACTCCACAAAATCAAATATTATTACTCGAGTCAGCAGTGGTCCGCCTGTTTAATTGGGAGGTTTAACTGAGCATGTTTTTAGTATGTGTATGCACACATGTACAGATTGATATCCATTTTGGCTTTTTATTAATGCACCATATTATTACATCTACATCATTAAAAGAACATTTGCTACCCTATGTTCTAATAACCCCAGCAAGTCTGAGGTTGTTACAACCTCAGTTCCAACAAAGTTGGGGTGTGTGTAAAATGTAAATGAAAACAGAATGCAATGATGTGCAAATCTCATAAACCCATATTTTATTCCCAATAGAACATACACAACATATCAGATTTTGAAACTATTCGCTCATTTTGAATTTGATGTTGGCAATACATGTCAAAAATATTGGAACAGGGGCAACAAAAGGCATTGAGGTTGTACATAATAAAGTGTCTGTGAAGATTCTCAGTCATCCAGGTCATAGTATCCAAGGCGTGTGGTATTTCCAGTCCAGTTGACAGAAGAAAAACCACGCGCCTTGGATACATAATAAAGTGAATATTTGTTGCATGTGGCCAATTACATCCAAGTCTGCAACAAAACAGACTTGTCATTGACTTAGTTTAGTACATTTTTATTAACACATTAACATATGCAATACATGAATCTCTTCCCCTTTGTTTCCCCTGAAGATATTAGACCTCTCTTGAAGTTGCTTAATTGAATTTTTATTTAATTGTAATTTTGACAGTGTAAAAATGAAAGCTCCTGAATTACCTCATTCCTTTTTAGGAATACTGTATTAACATTTTGTCACTTTTTATGTGAAGGTTCTCAGTCATCCAGGTCATAGCATCTGAGGCGTGATTTTCGTCTGTTGACTGGACTGGATATTTGGATTGAAGACATTTCGCTACCTATCTAGGAAGCTTCTTCACTTCTAACTGGTCTCATGCAAGGACAGGACTCAGCAGTCTACCTGCATCTCAGGGACAAAAATCATTCTTTTGAGGATTACAGTGTTCGGATCTTGGCCAGGGAGAATAGGTTGTTTGAGCGAGGAGTGAAGGAAGCCATTTTTGCAAATCTGGAATGTCCCTCTCTAAATTGAGGGGAGGGACTAAAATACAATCTGTCACCCACTTACTGTTCTGTTCTTAGACCTCTACACAGCCAAACTGGAGCAAATTTCCTGGGTCATTTGCACACCTCCTTCTGTCACAATCCTCAGAGTGAAACCTTTAATGACCTTCCACAATCCCTACCTTGGTCAGAGACAGAGACCCTAACAACTCTGTAACAACCCTGGCCCAGGTGAAACTAGCACCTTTTAGGATGAAAAGGTGGAGTCCTTAGAACTGAAGAAGCTTCCTGGACAGGTAGCGAAACATCTTCAATCCAAATATCCAGTCCAGTTGGCAGAAGAAAATTACACGCCTTGGATTTTGTAATTTTGTTAGTGAGGTCATTCAACTCTCAAAGACCTAAAAGGCTGACCACAACAACGAAAAAGCTTTCAAATTTACTGTTATTTATTTGTCAAATCATGATCAAATTATTCTTTTCCAACAATGCAAATACTAAATTGGCATTTTAACTATTCAGCTTCATGATGTTGGGTAGAATATGTTTCAAAAGAAAAACAAATATGAGAGATTCAGGCAATGCGAGAAATGTTGTACCTCAGGTTAAGGAATTGTGAAGGTTTTTAGAGAGTAAGGACCATTTCAGTATACCAATTTGATATTTTCTGAAAGTTAGGAAAATATCAGAATTCAGGGAAATGTGGATATCATTAAACATAGCTGTAGAAAGTGAGAATGTTTTCAAAGTTTCACAGTGCTGGAAGAGTCAGGACATTTTTAGAAATGGAAAATCTTTACTAATTAAGGACAAATTTTGGAAGCAGTCGATCCTTTTGGAGTTGATTGAGGATTAAGACTTTGTGGATTACTTTAAATTTGAGGCAGAAGTTGGGTTTAGACTTCATAAACAGAAACTGCATGATAATGAGTAACGGTCTTCACAAGTGTAGAAGTACAACAGTGTGTATCAGAGTGATAAATGGATGTGGTTTGTTGCTAATCCTCCTGCAGAGCCTGTTATCAATCCTAACCATGATCTCTTCTCTCCTCCTGTTTGTTCACACAGACTCTTTTCCTTTGTATTTTCTCATCTTGTTTGTTTCACCATTATGTCTCACACACCCCATCATTTCATCAGTCGCTGTGGTGTAGCATAATGAAACTCCCAAATCACTTTCCGCTTCTTACTGATTGACGGAAGGGAGTAACAAGTACGGATCGAAGGGAGTATTGTTTGGATGAGACAGTAGATAGGGTCAGTGATGAGGATTACTGAACAGGATACACACTGGATGAGCTTATTTTTGAAGAAATCAAGCAAGCCATTTAGCTTTCATTTTTGCTGAGAAGATTAAACGTGGTGATAAATCTTTCCTTTAATGAACTCTAGCAAGTCAGTTATTTCTTGTCAAGCTGCATCACACTCTACTTGTACTAATGTCAGAACAAACCACACACTGCACGACAATGTGGTGGCAAGTCATAAATTAATCTCGTGATAAAGTCCTGTTGTCCGCTTCAACTTTTCTATAACTCACTAATTAGTATCAAAGGTTTTCTTCATTTTTATTTGTGAAAAAGGTAAAAGCTGGACTTTTTTGTTTCTTTAAATCTGCAGTGTTGAGTTTAGAGCCACACTTCCAGGCAAACGTTTAGACACACTTTTGTACTTCAGTGTTCTGCTATTTTCATCATTTTCAACATTGTACATTAATAGTGAAGACATCCTGTCAAAGAACATGGATAGACTTATGTAGAGAACCAAAAGTGTTCAACAACCCAGACGATGTTTTATATTTTAGTTCGCCCAAAGTTGCCACATTCATAGAATCTCATCAGATTTACCAGGGAGTGTGGGTGCATGATTCTTAATAATCAAAAGATGGCTCATTCAGTTACTGAGGTTTATTTAAGATTTTCCACAACATGCAGGCACAGATGAAAAACAGAAAAAAGATCCCATCTCTCTGATCACAAAGCATTTAAACTCATATTTACACTTCCTGTTGTGCCCCCAGCATTGACCTCCTAAAGATACTGCCCCGTATGGCTCTGTAAATTTTCACTAGACACAGTGTCTGCACTAGTCAACATGATTGGAGAGAAGGCCACAGAGCCCAAAAATGTATCTGCCCAAGACACATATTTGCCATTCTCATGGGACCAACACAAAACAGGACACAGATGTTTTATCTTCCTACAATGGTCACCTGAATGCTTTTCAAATCACAGGTGCCTTTTCAACAGCAATTTCTGCCAATTCTTGACTTTATAATGAGCTTTAGACCATCAGTTATCTTATGCAGAAGAAGGATGGCTACAGAGCATACACTGTATATATTAGAGGACAAAGTGACTGTGCTGTCAACCATTGGTTTCTGAATGGTTGTTTTGAGGCCAATCGGGTCATCACTTCCTCAATGAAATTTTGGGCCAAAAACAAGATATGACCATATTTGGACAAATGGTGGTGGAGCTGCCATGGTGGAGTGTAGTATGTCATGGTTCTTATGGGTAAGACAATGCTAACCACTAGCTTACTGATACGGTAAAACTGCACCAAGCATTGACAAACAAAGTCATCTTACAGTGTTGTTTGTGTAAACAACTATAGTCGAGCAGATCTCAGGTAAAACTATATTCAATTAAATAAAAATAGAAGATATGAAAGTCTGACCTGGTCCAACTGTGCCGGTGTGTCGAGTTAGAGATTTGTCTGACAATTTACCATAATATGTTAACAACGGATCAAAAAGTTACAGATGGACCAAGTCACTTATTAGAGGTTCCAAATCATAGTTTGTGTATATTAGTGAACAAAGTGACTGTGATTCAACCATTACTTTCTGAAGGGCCATTTTGAGGCCAATCAGGTTATCACATCCTGAATGACATCTTGGAGTCAAAAACAGGATGTAACCATATTGGCAGAGCCAACAGGGCATAGCATGCAGGGGTCTCATGGGAAAGCTAATACTAGCTATTAGCTTACTGATGTGGTTAAACTTTACTAAGCATTGCCAAACAAAGTCAAATTATGGTGTTGTTGGTATATATGCTTTCCCACAACTGCAGTCGAGTGTATCTAATGGAAAATTATGAATATATTGAATAAATAGAAGATACAAATGTCTAACTCAGGCTGAGTCTGCTCCCGAGTCAAGTTACCATAGCGACATGTCAATCAAATCCCATGACAGCAGTCATTTGGCAAATTATTTGCCATAAAAGTAAAAACTTGAAGATGGAGCACCAGATCACTTATTAGAAAGTCCAAATAAGGTATTTGAGGCCATAATGAATTTATTTGCTTTGTATTTTTAGAGAGAGGGTAACTCTATGGGAGTCAGGGCTTCTTGGAGCCCAGTGAATGGTGACCCAGCAGCCAGTGGTAGTATTACAACTATAAGTTACTTCTGCATTGGCCTCAGTGCACAGCCACAGTCATTACCCACTGGTATAGCATCAATAGCCCTATTGGTGCTACTACAACTAGTGTACAAATCCATGCTATGGCAAGAGAAAAGAGAAAAGACAGTCCATCATTATTAATCTCAGGAACACTGAATTTGTCCCCAAGTTCAGTCACCAGAATCATCAAACACTATGACGAAACTGTCTGTCATGACCAAGAGTTACCTCTGCTGCAGAGGAGACACTTTGTAGAATTACCACCAAATTACATCACCTCAGATAGCGTTGCTGTTTAGGCGATACAGTTAGGCTAAGCCTAATTGTAACCAATCAAATGAAGAGCCTGGTTGACATCCATATCTGCTTCCTGATTGGAAAATTTGAAAAACAAACACTGAGAAGTTGTTAAACGTGGAGCCAAAAACACAATCCTACTGTTAGGGTCACTAGCTCACCTGAGCCCCAAGATAGCCCTCTGACAGCCTTTACAAGATTCCTACAGTACATGTTGCACAGAACGTGACTTATGATCTGTACTGGTACTGGGTGTGTGCAGTCAGCCCTAAGCTAGGAGGAGAGAATGGATCTAGGACTCACCCAGTACGTCTGTTTGTGGACCCGGCGAAGGGCATCCGCGGAGCCCGTCTGTCCACGTCCTTTTCCAGTTGAACAACCAGCCAGCTCTTGGGTAGCTGGCTGTTGTTCAAAGTTTGTTAAGGTGAATATATCGAAAGTAAAGTGTGATGGCGTGATCCTTGATGTTCGGTTCTCAGTCCGTGGTTTGGTGCAGTCTATTGCCTCTCAGCTGTGTCTCATCTCAATTACTCCTCGATTCTGAATTCCCAGCAGCTCTTTCACGTCTCCCGCTTAACACCTTGTGTCAAGACAGCTGTTCCTAATGCAGGCTGATTGAGGCCTCACAAACCATGCCTCCTCCAAATGTGTATCAGTAAAACCCTATGCTGAAAACCACATTCACTTGCACCGAACCATAACACTACTATTAAATGTTTTTGCTGAGTCTTTCTGAGTGAACCTGCTGAAGGGTTAACCATCCTTCACTTTATTAGAAAATGAAAAATGATTGACGTGGACATCTAAGTGAAAGTATAAGTACCTCAATTTTGAATCGCAAAGCATCAAAGGTAATGTACTTAAGTATTGTGGACTTGTCAAATGAATCATCAAGGTCATTCTACAATTTTACTTCAAAGTAACTGCTGCAGTACAGTATCTGTGCATTCCTCTACTGATATGAACAGCTTGTAAAACGTCCTACTACCAGCACTCTGATCATTTATGAAATGAAATGGAACATACTGTAATTCTGGGACATATTCTGGATGAACTTGTACATATGTTTTACTTTCCTTTATTATATGAATGTTTTATGGGACAGCACATCATTATATAGCTGAAACAAGACTAATAGTTAGCAGCAAATTATAATTGTCTTGTTTTCTGTTAGAGAGTGCCGTGCAGAGTATATTACATGTAGAATTCTGCAGTTTGTGCACTATTTTTACATTCTGCGATAGTTTCACACAAATTAATTAGGTTTTATTAGTCCAGAGAGTTTTAAGATTTTTAAGTTTTCAAATGTTTGCGCATATTTGTGATATCCAAATTGGGCCCAGATTAGGTTCATTTGTATACAGTATTTGTGTTGAAAATATACTGTATATAACTTTACTTTTGAAGATCACGACTTTCAACAAGTGTGGAAGGGGAAAATACTAGAACATAATACTAGTTAAAAAAATATTAGAGCAGAAACAGAGGACTTGTTGAATCTGTTTGTCCTGTATCTTGGCAGAGTGTATCTACGACCAGACGGGAGCGGAATGAACTCCCTGAGTAAAGGGTGACTGGAGTCGGTCAGGATTTGGACCTTGTTTGGGACTTTATTTAGATGGGGAGGTTGTTAAGGTTCATGCAATTTTACTGCACACTTTCACAATACCATTTAACTGGTTCCAGTTCTTCAGGGAAAGTGTACCAGAGCAACTGATAAAAGAAAAAAATATGTATAGATTGAACAAAACAAGTTTGTGAAGAAAGTTCAAGTGCTGATGTGCTCTTTTACACACCCCATGTACGTGATGCCCAAAGGTCAGCTTGTCACCACTGACTGTGCCAAGACATTTGTACTGGTGTATCAGTGGGCAACGACGGGGACTGTTCAGTGAGGCCCATGCAGAAGTAACTTAAAGTTGTAATACCACTGCTCGCCACTGGGGCACCGTTCATTGGTCTCGAAGAAGACAACTCCTATAGAGGTATTAAGTGAATAAATTTTTGTCATGAGTCATCATGGTTTACACTAACGAGACTGTAATATGACTTTGTCTGTCAATGCTCAGTGAAGTTGTACTGTGTTCATAAGCTAGTGGCTAGTATTAGCTTTCCCGTGAGACTCCTGACATACTACGCTCCAGTAGCTCTGCCACCATATGGTTACATCCTGTTTTTGGCTCAGGTGACAACCTGATTGGCCTCAAAATGGCTGTTCAGAAACCAACGGGTTACTTTGTTCACTAAGATACTGTACATATGCAGTCTATGTGGTACACCACCTCAACTGCCTGATCATTCATTAGAACTGGGGAGATGACCACTGGACTTTTCCCACAGTCAATGATCAGATGATCATTGACTTTGTCTTGGAGACATTTATGTCCAAGAAGGATTCCTTGCACCAGGTGGTGAACTCAACACAAGCAGCACCTACTGTAAGTCCTCTGGAAACAAAAGGAAACATTGTGTCTTCATATATTATATGATTTTGTGGGTCCTTAATATTTTACATTCTGAATTTTCCTAACAAGTCATAAAAGTACAATTAATCAAACTTTGAATAATACCACAATAGTACCACCCAATCCTATGTTGAACCTGTAAAACAAACCATTCCATTCTCTTGTTTAGGATCTAGTACAATAGTGAATATTTTATAATTTATCTTACAATAGGAACTGAAAAATTAAGAAGTAACACAAAGCATTGAGTTACAGAAGAGGATGAATCTGTCCCCATTTGTTTTATAACCTTTTGGCCTGTTCAGAATCAGAAATACGCTTTAATAAATAACTGATGTTTTGTGAACATGTTAAACATAATTTCTCATTTGCGCCAGTGTTACGTGATCTGAATACATAATCAGTCTTCATTAAAGTGTAAATTAAGTCTTAGAAATCTGAAGTATGTGTGATGTGAAAGCTGTTCCTTAGATACAAAAAGGTTAAATGATCACAGCAGCACAAAGGAGAAGCAGATGAACAGGAGGTTATGAATATATTCATGCAAACAACAGCAAATATTCATAATTAATGTTCTGCTCTTATTAAACCTTGTGCCCTCCCTCTCTCATTTGTTTTAGCCGGGGCTGCTGGAGCCCACCTCCACATTAGTGAGGGTGCCAAAGAGCGCTAGCACACTGGGTATCGCCATTGAAGGCGGAGCAAACACTCGGCAGCCGCTGCCACGAATCGTCACGATACAGGTGAGTCATGAAGAAAACTGTTAAAACGTTAAATGACAGCTCCCTGAAGTGTTTCAACCTTCCGCTAAAGCCTCATTAAAATGCAGACACTTCACTTTAGCTGCATATTCTTCTAATTTTGTCACTGTGTGTATTGTCCTGGGTGCTTTTGGATTCTGTGTTGTGGAACCAGATGGGATGTGATGCCCTTTAAAGGCTTTATATAGAATCACACTGCAGCTGAACTCACTCTGAGATTCCAGATAATTTTGGTTCTTTGGGACTTTCAGCAAGATGATTGAACTGTTAATCACCTCTGTGAGATGAAATGACTGCTCCAAGATGCACTCACTGGAATTAGTTTGGGACAGATGATATAACATGGTGTGTAGATTAAGGGTTAATGGCAGAAACTAACACTGGTTTTACCACTTGATCCTCAATCAGAGTCATTTTCAGATTGTTCTTGTCTTGGTGTTATATGGCATTATATAAGTGCCTCTTTTTAAAGGAGATAAAAGCAATTTGAGCATACAAATGTCTGTTTTGTCTTCACCTTGACTCTGTTTTCCTCTAATGTTAGCTGTGATGTGTGTTTCTGCTGACATACACACTCACCCAGAGTGTCACTGTTGCTCTCAGTATCTCTGCTGCTTGTGTGCTCATCTTGGCACGTTTTTTTGTGCCACAATTCTTAGCCAATCACAGACTGAAAATTTGAACAGTTATGCCTTATTTATCCAACAGGAAATATAACATTTTAGTGCAATTGTATGAGGACTTTTCAAGATTCAGCCAATTGCCTGAGGAACTACGTGGCCTAGGGAACTTAAATTTTCCATCATGATAAATCTTTACCTGCTCTCTGAGAATATACCAAAAGATTTGTTACCTATCAAAACTGGCAGGCATCACAGCCCTTCAGAAATGGCAAAAATAACATTCAGTCCCACATGCTCGACCGTGTTGAGGCCTTCTGAAACCTTATTTGTGTATGCACCAGGCTTGAATTTAATGACCTCCCGACACATGTTGCATTTTTAAGTTCACTTTACATACTTACTCACATAGTCGCAGCGTCATCAATGAGTCGGACGTGTCTGTGGCTGCCTTACGGTGCCACGTAAAAATGTCTTTTTCACATAGTAAAGGTTTTAAACTGCAATGGACGTTCTGGACGTTCACTTCCTTCATTAAATCATGCAAATCCTTCAGTGTTAGATCATTAATCAAGCTGTAAGTCAGTTTCTCACATGGTTTCACCTCCATCATGCTGGGGAGAACTTTAATGTTATGTCCCACCCCTCCTCGATTTTGATTGGTTGACAAGTGAGTAGTGAAATGCCTAGCACGTCTGATTGGCCAGCGCAAAAGTTTCAAGATTTAAGATGTTTATTGTCATATGTCCAGTTAAACAGGCCGTCACACCGTACAATGAAATTCTTAATTTGCACATTCCCCTAAATGCACACAGACTAAGAAAATAAAAAAGACCTCTATATAAACTTATGCTGGATATAAACTTATACTAAAATACAGTGGGGACAATAAGTATTGGGAAATGTAAAAATGTGCAAGTTCACCCATTTAAAAAGATAAGAGAGGTT
>JAQQAE010016789.1:0-11659 GCA_029823295.1 Pseudamia nigra
CTCCCAAACACATGTGGGAAAATGTGTTATGGTCTGATGAAACCAAGGTTGAACTTTTTGGCCATAATTCCAAAAAGTATATTTGGTGCAAAAGCAACACTGCTCATCACCAAAAGAACAGCATAGCTACAGTGAAGCATGGTGGTGGCAGCATCATGCTTTGGGGATGATTTTCTTCAGCTGGAACTGGGGCCTTATTCAGGGTGGAGGGAATTTTGAACAGTTCAAATACCAGTCAGTGTTGGCACAAAACCTTCAGGCTTCTGTTAGAAAGTTGAAGATGACGAGGAACTTCATCTTTAAGCACGACAATGAGCCAAAGCAAACATCCAAATCGACAAAAGAATGGCTTCACCAGAATAAGATTGAGGTTTTGGAATGGTCCAGCCAGACTCCAGACCTGAAACTGATCAAACATCTGTGGGGTGATGTGAAGAGGGCTGTGCACAGGAGATGCCCTCACAATCTGTCAGATTTGAAACAGTTTTACAAAGAAGAGTGGGCAAATATTACCACATCAAGATGTGCGACGCTGATGGACTCCTACCCAAAAAGGCTGAGTGCTGTAATAAAAGCCAAAGATGCCTCAACAAAGTATTAGTTTAAGGGTATGCATACTTATGCAGCTAGGTTATTTTAAGTTTTTTTTTTTTTTTTTTCTCTTTAAAGGTTTCAGTTTGTTTTTCACTTGCGTTGCACAGATTATGGGTCAGATTAAAGGTGGGAAAAGTTGTGAAATTATTTACCTTGGTGTCAATTTTTTACATCACATGGCATTTGAACAGCGGTGTGTAGACTTTTGAGATCCACTGTACAAACGTGTCCAGCCCCACTTGGCCGTATTTGACCATATGCTGTTGTGTTTTTTCTTTCTTATCATTTTCAACATTGAACATTAATAGTGCAGGCATCCAAACTGTGAAAGAACATGTATGGAATTATGTAGTGAACAAAAGGTGTTCGATAACCCAGAACGTGGTAGCTTTGGTGACTGCTTTGCACACTAATGGAATTCTGTCATCAGAATCAGGAAGTAGTCACCAGGAATGGTTTGTGTACCTTGTCATGAGTTAATTTGTTTTCTTGCATCTTAATGTGCTTTAGACCATCAGTTGTTTTGTGCACGGGTGGCTGCAAAGTCAACAGCCCCTGTTAGTACTACAACAACTACTGTACAAATCCATACTAAGGCAAGAAACAGTCAGTTAAGTAAAGAGAAACACAGTTCATCATTACTTTAGGAAGTTTACCTCAGTCAGTTCCAAAAATCTTAAGAAGTTTCAATGTGTCCCCAGTTGTAGTCACCAAAAACCAATGTAAATGCAAGAAAACTTTGCACATCCCATTTAAGTGACAGGTTTACTTTTTACTTGGGAGAATGTAAATATCACATTAACATTTTTTTTGGTTGCTACATAATTCTTTCACAGTTTGGATGTCTTCAGTGTTAATGTGCAATATTGAACAGAATAAAGAAAAAAACACTGAAGGAGAAGGTCATGTATGTACAAGCATTAAAATAGAAAATATCCAAAGAATGGCCACTGTTCCATCACTGTCTGATTATCCTGCTGCCAAATGCCTTGTTTCCTTCCCTTACAGCCTTTCAGACTGAAGGGAAACTGTATTTAATACTGGACTTTCTCAGGGGAGGGGATGTATTCACTCGCTTATCCAAAGAGGTAAGATGAAAGTCTCATTTCATTTTCTCACCATTTGTTCCTATTGTTTTAATCCCCCCCGGGTGTTGTAAAAGAATGTCAAAACTACCTATACATATGCTGTGATGTGTTTTTTCAATAAACCCTAAGGAGCTGTTAAGATGACAGCTACAAACGAACAGGTGCTAATTTAATATGCAAGGCTTTTTATGCGTGTTATTATTTTAAAGGCGTACTGCCAAGTCATTAGTCACTTCTGCTTCGCCTGTTTTTTATTCAAATCATGACTTGAAATCCTCATCGAGCGCTTTTCTTAGCATCTTTATTCGCGTTTAGATCATCAGTTGCTTGTCAGTCAGAGGCCCAGATCAGTTTCTTTCTTCTGCTTTCAGGGAGCGCAAACAATGTGTGATTGTTCTCTAGATAGACCTTGTGTTGAAGGCATGTCTGCGAAGAAAAGCGATCGCTGCTGGCAATGTCAAATCAACAGCTTGCTGATTTGTGTAATCTATTTGAAATTTTGATATTGTGACAGCGATAATAGTCTGTTTTCTCTGCTGTTACTAATGTTGTTTTTTTTTTTTTTTCCTCATTGACATTGTTTTTTGCTTCTGCTGCTGAATTTCTCTTCTTCTTCTGAGTCCAGAGAGTAAATTTGTCCAGTTCTTATCAGGTTATGTTTACAGAGGAAGATGTGAAATTCTACCTTGCAGAGCTGGCCCTGGCCCTCGACCATCTGCACAACCTGGGCATAGTTTACAGAGATCTCAAGCCAGAGAAGTACGAACTGTGTCTTTGTCACCTCTGACCTTTCACTCTCTAACTTCACCACCCACTTACATTATGTGCATCATTCCCCAACAAAGTAGAGACCTGAGCAGCTCCAGTTAATTTGATATGGTTCACACCACCATTTAAAACCCAGAACAATCAGGATTAGAATCAGTTTTTTTTCTCCAAAATCTGTATCTGTGAATGCCATGATATTCCGATCAGTCCATTACTTTTGGAGTGCCAAAATTAAATAATTTTGCTGTATTTTCCCCCTTATTCTGCTGCAAAATTGCAACACATTTCTACTTGAGGTAGGATCACCCTGATCCCCTCTAGCAGGTTTGGATACTGATCATTGCTTTTGCCTCCCGGAGTGTTTTTCTGTACATAAAATTAAACAAGACCTGACAAACGTACTGGATTTTCAGTGGTAGACAGAAGTAAGGTTTAGTTACCTCGACATGTTTCGACAGCTTCCTGTTGTCTTCCTCAGAAGGGTCGCCTGGTGTTCTGTATGTGTGCTTGAGTAGTTTTTTGTACTTCGGACAGTACTTGCTTTGCAGAATCTATTCTGTGATGGAAAAAAATGCACTTCTACTCACTTTTGTTCAGCCACAACTCAAAGGTTTAAATGAACCAAAAAATAGATGCAGTGAATAAACTAGGCAACAAGATGAGCAGAAATTTACAAAAAAAATTACCGACAAGAACAAAATAAGCAAAAATCTTAACAAAAGTGAGGCAAAATTATAAGTTAAATGAACAACAATGGAGAGTATAATTAGGATAGTGAGCAAAAAAATCAGCAAAACTGTTAAACATGATCTTGGTAATTTTGTTAAAAATTGAACAAAATAAGAAAGAAAAAGTGTCCAAAAAAAACGTGCAAGTGAACGAACTAAGTCAATAGAAGTTTAAAAAAACTAACAAAATTGAACAAAAATCAACAAAATAAATAAATGATCATAATAGTAGTAATAATAAAAACTCATGGTAATAAACAAAAACGACAAATTCCTGTTTGAAGGCATGTCATAAATTCTGCATCATGAAGTTAGTTACTGCTCGAGTTTGTATGGGATACATTTTACTCAGATCCTTATATTTCTGAGTACTTCTACTTGAGCCGTTATAATGTAAAGTACCAGTTTACTCGATTTACTGTTCGTGTTTACTGTACCCACTGCTGTGCATGCATCTTCAGACTATGGCCACAGAGACTAAACTGTAAATCACTGACTTTAAATCAAACACTTGCCATTAAAATGCTTCTGCGGGAACATTTGCAAGATATTTTGTATTTAAAACCTGCTGTGGATGAGTCGCCTGCTGTTCATTCAGCCATATGGATTTGTTTTCAACACTGATTTGAAACTCATTTCTGTGTAAAACCTCTCTTTCAGCATCTTACTTGATGAAGCTGGACACATAAAGTTAACAGGTTTGTGTTTGACTCAGTAGCTCTACAGTATACTTGTTATGTACAGTATAATTAGAGGATTTGATGGTTTACATTTTATCTTCTTTGTTTTGCGTCACCCCGTGCAGACTTTGGTTTGAGTAAAGAGTCAGTTGATGCTGATAAGAAGGCGTATTCCTTCTGTGGTACAGTGGAGTATATGGCCCCTGAGGTGGTCAACAGGAGAGGTCACACACAGAGTGCAGACTGGTGGTCTTTGGGAGTACTCATGGTACGCACATAGATGCTTATCATATGTATTTATTTAAGGCAAACGATCTCGCTTATCATCTGCTTTTTCTTCCTGTGCATGCTGGCAGTTTGAGATGTTAACGGGGACGTTACCATTTCAAGGGAAGGACCGCAACGAGACCATGAACATGATTTTAAAGTGAGTCATGATGCACTGAATGAATACTGTTGTTAGTGATGGTTAACCAGTGCTGTTCTCACTGCTGCTCTCGTTGTCCCTTTTCATGTGTTGCTGTCGGCTCCTCCTGTCATCCAGAGCTAAGTTGGGAATGCCCCAGTTCCTCAGTCTGGAAGCCCAGAGTTTGCTGAGAATGCTGTTTAAACGGAACCCAGCTAACAGACTAGGTAGGTGGTAGTGAGGGTTAGATGAGGCCTCGTGAAGCATTGCGGTATATTACCCAAACTGTATTCATACTGTGTCACTGTGTTGCTCAATACTTACACCTGCTGGATCTTAAACATCATTGCAGGCAAATCAAAGTGAAAGTTTGTGAACGTGATGTTGCTTATGTATTTGTCTTTGAGGCAGGGAGTGGTTTATTTTTTTATACATTTTTATTTTTTTAAAAATAAGTAAAAACTATCTCAGTGGTTCTGCCAAAGCAGCTAAACAATACAGAGCCAAAGGCATCCAATCAGCCTGACTCAACTTTTTTGGAACAGCGGTCCCTTTTTTTCCACTGACAGGTGGCAGGTGCGCTTCCTTATAAACACAGTTTGACGCCGCAGTGACAGGCGAAACAGCAGCTGTATCGGTTACGTGACTTTTTCTGGAAACAATACGCGCACTGACACGGGATTTCGCTCTATGAGCTTGACACATTGGTGTTGTCGGACCAATCACTAGTAGGTGGATTACAGCTCATTTTGTGTGTGCGTATGTATGTACATAGGGCAAGGTATTGTTTAATCAAGTTTTGGCTTAATAACAGAAAAACAGACTTTAATATGATGTGCTGTCTAAAGGCCCATTTATTCTCTACACTACATTTGCATACGCATACGGAGGGGGCGTTCTGTCCGGTCTCTGCGTACATTACGTACTAAGTTTGGCATGTTTTTGAGGAGTTTATGGATGCGTATCTCAACGCAGAAAATGGAGCAGTACCACTGGAAGTCGTGAGGGCAGTGTTGCGCAGTATAGCCCATGTGGCAGAAGCAGAAAAAGACAAGAACAGAACGCACCACAAATACCGAAAGATTAACAAAAGTGGCTCAACCTTTTGAGGAGAGGCTTTGTCATAGACTCTATATATTAGTGTCATCCTGGACGACCTCTTGGAGACAAAAACAGGATGCAAACGGCGGTGTTGCAACTGGATTGTAGGGAAAGCTAACTAACCGCTAGCCTATGGACACACTAAAACTTCACCAAGCAGTGCTAGACAAAGTCATATTACGGTGTTGTTAGTGTAAGCACTTAATGACAACTGCAGTCGAGTGTATCTCAGGTAAAACTCTGACCGTATTGAATAAATACAAGATACCAAGGTTTGACCCCACCGACAACTTGAGTTACCACACCATAGCGAGATGTCAGTCAAACCCCAGCACAGCAATGATTTGTCAGATTATTTGCTTTAATATATTAATAATGGAGCAAAAAGATAAAGATGGAACAGATCACTTACTAGAGGGTCCAAATAAAATGTTACAGACCATAATGACTCATGACAAAAAATTTTTTGCTGCGTATTTTCAGATAAAAATCCAACGTAACACTAGAGGACAGAGCTGTCTGAAGTCGACACTGCCTGCTAGTGGGTGTATTGTTATGTACACCGACATAAAGTACACATTGGAGTATGAAGCCCTGCGACACTTGACAACGTTTGATATGCAACACTTGGCATAGAGCATAAATGGACCTTTCCGGTGTTCGCAGACTAGCTAGCGGCTGATCATTTGTGATGGACTGATATAAATGATTAAACAGGCGACCTGCAGGGCAACACAAATTACAACCGCACAGTTGTCAAGTTAGTATGTCTGTTCTTTTCTTACCTGTACCAGATGTTGAAGGAGTCTGAAATGCAGACTGTCTCTCATCAGTCACCTTGTGTTTAGATAAGCTGCAGATGCTAACGCTACTACTGTAGTAGTAGGTTTTTTCTTCTCTGCAAGTGAGGTCATGAGGAGGTCGGTCACCTATGAGGTTGCAAGCTGCGTTGACCGACAGATCACTTGTCCAAACATACATAGTGGACCCCTACGAAGATTGGCTACGAGCTAGTTTGTCAGCATTGTAGACAGCACCTTTTTAAAGCATTCACTGGAAATGACAGTATACATGTACAAGCTTGTCTTGCTCCTATAGTACTTCATTTACCTGGTCCCAGTATCATTGTTAATGGGCAATTCTCATGACATCAACTTATGCTATGTGCAGATTAAGGTGGTTTTCACACCCAGTAGACTCATTATGATTGGTGTTAGAACGTTCAGCTGGTCTGACTTCGCTGTCACAGTTCACTTTGTCAAACAAACAAACCTTTTGAATAACATATTCCTGTTCATCGATCATGTGCCAAGAATGGCATCTAGTTCTTCATACCAAGGAAACATGTCCTTTTAGTCTTCCAAGCTGCCACTTCTTCGAAGTGCGTCATGTATTTTTATATATTGCTGGCTGAGTTTTTTTTAACGTGTGTGCGTCACTGCTCTACTGTACAGGAGGATCCCAGAGCCTCCATTGTCCACTAATTAAAGTTATAGTTTGATTTGTATGTTAGTTTTTATTGCTGTACGTGTTCCTTTGTAGCACTTGAGATTGTTCACTCGCTATAAAGTGCATTATAAATGAAATTTAATGTTATTGTAATTAGGTTGAAAACTTAATTGTTTTTCTGAGTGTGTCCCAGCTGTTGTGATATGTATTTGTCTGACCATATTTCTGTCAGAGCTTTCACTTCATCCTCACTGTGTCTGACCACAAGCTACATCTCCCTGCTATCATGCTACGTGTGCGTTTTGTCTTTGTTGTGTTTACCCACAGTGCCCTGCATTGCATCTCGCTTCCTGCATTGATTCACTTGAAGTGGACTTATGTTTTTTTTTTTGGCAGACCAGAGCTTGCTTCTTTGATCCACACCAGAATTCAAATGCTCATCTGGACTTTCCAAGCAAACAAACTAGAGTTTGATTAAGCAGTGCTGGTGTCAATGCAGCCTAAGAGACGCATCATAGGTTCTGAATAAACAATAACGCTCTCATTTTGGGCTTGAGCTGAAAAAATTTGGGAACCCCTGCCCAGTATTTTCTAAGACTTTAGTCAGTGACTTAAACGTATCAATACCCGACCCCTTGTGTGTGTGTGTGTAGACCTGTTGCGTAAATGAAAGCGAGGTGGGTTTAACCTCGTATTGTGCCGCTCGCGAAGCCTGAGCTAACACTTTGGCATCAACTTGAATCACACGCTGAAAACCGCTGAGAGGATGAAAAAAAGTGTGAATGTGTTGATCCTGTGAAAACAATAAAAACAAAGGTGCCAGGTTAACTGACCTGAAGTGATCTGTTTCTTTAGGGGCCGGGCCAGACGGCGTGGAGGAGATCAAACGGCATGCTTTCTTCTCAACCATCGACTGGAATGTGAGCACACACTATATCCCTCTCACTGGCATTTCTCACAGCACATGTAACTCCCCAACTTCTGCTGAGGATTCACACCTAACAAACGGTTGGCTTGGTGACTACTGGCCATCAGTCTTGGCAAACTCTAGTGTGTGTGTGTATGTGTGAGTGTCTGGGCAGAGGGCCAGTCCTAGCTGTGGGAGTGTTTAAGAGCCAGCGGGATGCGATTGGCTTGACTATGTTGTCAAGGGGTAGGGGGGTTAATCTTGGAAGGGGACCTGGCTTCCCTTTCACATATGTTCACACACTCCAAACAGCCTGTGGAAGGGTTTAACATGCATGTCTGTTTTCTACAGAAACTGTACAGGCGAGAGCTGCAGCCGCCTTTCAAGCCGGCAGCAGGTAAACCAGATGACACGTTCTGCTTCGACCCCGAGTTCACTGCTAAAACGCCGAAAGGTAAATACACACCTACACACACGTTCCACTCACATGTTTCTGAGCTTCGAAGCAACAGCCCGTCTTTGCAGCCATGGAAACTGCAACTGAGCGCTGACTACAACTGCAACAACTAGCTCCAAAAATTTAGTGGGTGTTGGTATGTTCATCTGTCTCCGTGATAAATGATCTTTGTATCTTTAGACTCCCCAGGTATCCCTCCCAGTGCAAACGCCCACCAGCTCTTTAAAGGCTTCAGTTTTGTTGCTCCAACCCCCATGGATGAGAACAAGAGCTCACCCCTACTCAGCATTCTCCCTATTGTTCAGGTGAACACAGCTTTTTTTTTCCTACTTCACAGTATACCAAGGTTAATTATGAACATATGAACTTACAAACACAAAGATATTATGAAGGATGCAGTTGCATAATTCCACTGATGCCTAAATTATGAAGCTCCTTTGCAGGTTTTTGGCATTGTCAACATGATACTTTCCACAGACGTTTTACTACCATAGAGGAGATTTAAAAGGCAAGCAGCCACATTTATACGCTGATTAAAGCTCAGAAGAGGAGGCATTAACACCCCATCACACATATCTCTAGAGGTGTTTTGAGGATGCCTATCAAACTATTTCTGTTCTAATACCTCTCTATTGGCACTTTTACACATTTTGGCTGCAACATAGCACTTGTTGCAAACATACAAATGTGTTATTGCACAGTGGCATCAAATTGGGAACCCTTTTGCCTGCCAATTAAATACATCTTTATTGACCTGCTAAGTTTTCATTTTACCACTTTGAAAAACATCTTTTACAATGGTGAAGCCAGCCGACAAAGGCTGATATTGGTTTCACAATTGTGTGTCTACATACACGTACACATACCTGGAGTGTTGGCGTGATTGCTTGAAAGTGGTTACAGTGATTTATTGTAAACGTCACCCGTCTGTGCATCCATCCATCCATTCATCATCTTCCGCTTATCCTGGTCAGGGTCACAGGGGCAGCAGCCTCAGCAGACAAACTCAGACTTCCCTCTCCCCAGCCAGCTCCTCCAGGGGGTCTCCCAGGCATTCCCAGGACAGCCAAGAGACACAGTCCCTCTAGTGTGTCCTGGGCCTGCCCTGAGGCCTCCTCCCAGTTGGAGCTAGTTTTGGCAACCGGGGATTGGACCACCTACCTTCGGCTGCCACCCAAACCAAATGTCACCGGGTCCTTACAACGCTTTCTGCAGGCGGTGGGCCCACAGGAAGGCATAGTCATAATAGTCTTCTGAATTACTCTTAGTCTGACCTGTGACCTAGGACAAGTTTGCCTTGGGAGACCCTACCAGGGGCAAATTGCCCCTGACAATATAGCTTCTAGGATCACTCAGGCACACAAACCCCTCTACAATAAGGTGGCGTTTCAAGGATGGTTGTTATAAACTTTAGCACGGTTATGGACCATTTAAAGCTCTCAATCCCATTAACTTTTGTGTTTTTTAATAGGGGATGGTACTGCTTGTTTTATGAAAATAAGTAATACTTGATAGACATAATCAAATCCAAGAAAATTCCCATTTTAAGCTAAAAGAGCTTAGCTGGTAAAAGAGTAGCATACTAATAAAATCAAGAGGAAAGCTGAACTGAGTTACGTAACACTTGCCATAGCTGATGACAACTATGTAATTGCTTTTGGGTTAAATGGCACTCATCTTTCTGGAATACTGGGCACCGCTTGCCAAAAGAAAATTCACAATTTCTCAAAAGTGGCTCAACTAGTTTATTTAAAACTTGCTGTGGTAATTGACCACGATAAAATCTTTGTCCTGTCATCCTGTGCAACAGGTGGGATCACAGCTTGTACAGGTGGTGATGCTGCTTGTAAAGCCAAAAACACAATTACTTGAAAGTGGCTAAATCAATTTCCTTATGCCATACCACGTTTATTAACCACCTGTCAACATTTGGGATAGGTGGTGCTGCTGCTTTTCAAAGAATACTCTGAGAAATTGTCCAAAATTATCGGGCGGCTGCATTTTTTTGAGTATACATGATGGTGGATGATCAAACAACCTCTAGTTAATGAAGTGTGTTACTATACCAGTTAAACTGTAATTTTGATCCTCGGGTCCATTTTATCTGGCATTTTACAGCAGTTTTACAAGAGTTGCTAACATCATGTTGCTGTTTGATCACATTGTGACGGCAATGGCTCAACAAACAGAATCGGGTAAATGTACCACTTAAATTTGATTCAGTTTTATTTATTTAGTGCCAAATTATTCACATTATTCGTAATCTCAAGGCCAGTAAGTTAGTCCGGTGTCAAAAAGTAAATGCAAAATTTCATCTTCAGGTTATTTTTATTTCTACTGCTGTTTATTCATATAAACTATAACTGTTTTAGTGTTTATGTTTGAGTATTTAGATAACTGACCAATTTCTTTGTATGACATTACTTTCTAAACATGTTTGTTTTTCATTGCCATGCATGTGGATCTGTATTATACGTAGCTATGGAAATAATTATTAAATCACTATGACACAGTTGTGAAAAGTCAACATTTGTCATGAGTCTGACTAGTAAAATCATCAGGATTGTTTGCAAATGTGAGGCATAAATCTGGCTAAGGTTCACTTTTATAAAGGTAATAAAATGAGATGAATTTATGAAGTTAATTATAATTTCTCACTGATGAGCAGCATATACAGTATGATCATAAAAACCCTCTGCCATTGGAAAAATTAGAAGCAAAAAAAATTACAAGAATAAAATCTGAAGGTCATGTTGAAGGACTGTTACATTAAATCTCTGTAGAAAATCACAGCTGCTCTAATGATTTCATTCCTAAAGCTGATCATGCATATTTTTTCAATGGCAGAACTAGTCCTGCATGTTCACGTCCGCTGGTTGGGTATCATTGCACATGATAGCAGATCTGAATAATATATAGTTGCAATTTTCTTTTAATAGTTACTCGGTGCCTCTGCAGACTCACACATACAAGCACTTCCCTTCCAAAGCTCAGTACAGCTCATTTTATGGTCATTTCTAGCTGCAATTTTTTTTTTTGTTGCCGTCTTTTGATTTGTGTGAATTTGGCAACATTTTCACCCAATAAGTTTTTATTTTTTTATTTTATTTTATTTTTTTGTTAGCTTTGCTGCTCAGGTGGTAGTAATATTTTATAGGAATATTTTTTGGTCTGTGCATAGGTATAAATGCACAAACCAAAACTTCCAACGCAGCAGTCCCAGGTTTACCATATTTTGAGCGTGCTGAGCCAAATTGTGATTGTGAGTTATGTCACGCAGGATACGCCTTGAAAGCTCATAAGGTTTGTCTTTTTTTTGGCTGTGCGGGTATGTTCCGCTTGGCTGCACATCCTTAATATTATAACGTGCTAATGAAACGGAGTAGATCCAAATGACCAATCCTTCTAAAACAGGGGTGTCAAACTCGTGCCATAAAGGGCCGAGACCCTGCAGGTTTTCTCTCCAACCAGTCACTAAAGC
>JAQQAE010016790.1:0-11658 GCA_029823295.1 Pseudamia nigra
TTGGTGTGAGAGAAGAAGATGCAGAGGATAGGGTGAGATGGAGGCAGATGATTCGCTGTGGCCACCCCTGAAGGGAAAAGAAGAAAGGAAAAGAAGAAGATGTTGGATATTTTTATTTATTTTTGTGAATTTTTTCCCCTTATTTTGTTCATTTTGGTGTTTCTTCTGAATTATTTAGTCCATTTTTGTTTCTTTTGTAGATTTTGTAGATTATTTTGTTGATTTTCATTCATTTTGTTGCTTATTTTGTTTGTGTTTCATTATTTTCTTCCTTATCTTTTGCCAATTTTATTGACTATTTTGTCTATTTTGTTCAGATTTACAAATGTTCTTGATTATTTTTTTCTATTTCCAGTCATTTTGTATTTTGTTCATTTTGTGGATTGCGAATCATTTTTGATTTAGTGCTTCTTTGATCCATTTACCTTATGTTGTCAATCACAACGTAGAATCAAAATGATCAATGATCAAAATAAGTTCAATCTGCATTCTTAAACATCTCATTATCTTTTACATTTAAATAATGAAATCCACAAAAATGTAATATTTTGGTTTATTCAGATTACAAAATGTATACATTTCGATTTCCAGTGAATTTTTGGTCTGTTTTTTGCTTATTTTGTTCATTTTGAATAACTTATTTTGATAATTTTATTGATCAACTTGTTCATTTTTTTTCTTCCCTTCATGAATATCGGCACAAGCAGGTGCATTAATAATTCAACAAAAATAGAGGAAATTAAGCTTTTCAGGAATAACAGACTAAAAAATGTTCAACATGAAACCTGCACTCTTGCTCTAATGAACACAAACAATGTGTCGAGTACACCTCAGCTAGACAGTGACGCAGAGGACAAACCCTATCAGCTAATGTGTGGTGACATGTACCAACGACCGCTGTACTTTGACCCTCGTCAACTCGTGGACTTTTATTAACTTGTCACAATAATTCCCCTGGTGATTAATAATCCGTGTGCAGCTAGAAAGTGCAGTTAGAAAGTGTTTTATTGCAAAGTAGAGGAAGAACTTTAGTCCTCTGTTCTGCAAACTCTGTTATATAAGCTCCAGAGTTTAAAGTGTAACTAGGTGGAGTGAGCCTAAAATTGGCATCAATGCAAATGTGAGACACAAAAGCAGAAGTCGATCATTGCTTCCTCTGCAAAATGCACCATAAGGCTCTAATGATTCTGTCTTTGGTCAAGTAGAAGTAGCAGTATTGTAAAAACGCGTTCATGTGACTACAACAAAAGTGAAAAAGTACAGGCTCTGAAAAAAAAATTACTGGCTGTTTCTGTTTAAAGCTCATTTGACATTAATGCACTCTATGCTATTGTTTATCTTTATAATAACTTTCATGCACGTTTCTCATTTTAGCTCCTCCCAGTCAAGGTATTTTAATGCTTAAACTTAACAACAGCAACATATTTGTTCCTGTAACCATCATAATCATCATCATATTACTCTTATTTTAGTCCTTCATTTTGTTTTTTTCTGAACACTAACCAACATTGATTTTATGCCCAAACTTAAACAAACCTTTTAAACGTTGAAAACTTACACTTCCAGACAACCAAAATGTCTGTTTAACATTATGCACAAACCATGCCCAGCAATAACCTCTGCATTTTGCCATATTATGGCTCATTTCAGACTGTGATGAAGCTGGGCTTGTTCAAGGGGGTAAATACTTATGCAATCATTTAATTTATATTTTTAATTAATTGGCATTAGTTTGTAGAAATCTGTTTTCCTGTTGAGATTAAAGAGTTCAAAACATCCACGAGTGGTGATTGTGTCTTACAGACACTGTACATTAATTACTGGTTGTTTCCTGGTAATTATTTACATACTTTGTTTACTCTGCATTGTCTATGTCAGTGGGGAACTAAGATAGGCATGGAAGCACAACTAATGCAGGAATAAATTCTTGTAGTTTTTTTTTTAATCCATGTATGACATTTCACTTGTTATTTTAGTAAATGTGTGATTTGATCATTTTATACACAGTCTTTTTTATGCATAATGAAGGATGATGAGGAAGCGTGACACTATAGCAGTATTTTAAGACTTCTTTTACACAAATACTAGTCTGCCATTTTGGGAATGACGTGTTTATTTAAGTGCAGCACCACAGTATTCATACTTTTATTCCCACCGCTGTTGAAGCAATGTCTTACCTTGCGGTAATTCTTCATGGTGTTCCTCTTCACCACCTTCATGCTTTCCGCCTGCTCGCTCTTCATCCTCCTCTCCTCCTCTCCCTCCTCTTCTTCTCGTCCTCGCTTCTTATCTCTGATGAGGCCTTGGTCGTCCGCTTCTTCTTGGACAGGGAAATGGACAAGTGCAGTTTCCTTCCCTCTCCCTGCCTTCTCATTTTCCTCCTCCATCGTCTTCAGTTTCTCCATCTCTAACATGGTTGTCCTCTTGGAGTCAATGTGAGGATTCACTGGGGTCTCAGTGCTCAGTCTCTCATCTCTGGTTGCATCTTCATCATTTTTGGCCTCCTTCTGTTTCCTCCTGGAGCTTCTTCTCCACCTGTTACTTCGCCGACTGGGCTTCCTCCTAAGTAGAGTCTCACCATCATCTTCAATTGTCCCTTCATGAAACACCTCCATCTCTTCCTTCTCACCTGCCACAGAAATGTCCACTAAACCTGTTTGGCTGCTTCTTTTTTCATCCTTCATCACCTTCACGTCTGTCTTTCCCATTTCTTCCGTCTCTGTGGGGATCTCAGGTTCATCTAGGCGTCCATAGAAGCCACTGCTTTTGTCTAGAAACTTCGGGGCCCGGATGGAGCTCCGCACTGAGCTCATCCTGGAGTTCTTTCCGATGGTCATCTTCTCTTTGCTTTATTTGTTCAACTTGTTTTCTGTTGACCTGTGTTTCACGCTCACGTCTCACACACTGTTCCTTTTTTCCTCAAGTCTGAAACAGAAAGTGCAGAAAGATTAGGTTAATGCTGTTACATAAACGCCTTAACACTCATTCTCACAAAGGATTTCTTGTCTGTCAAAGATGAGTAATGGAAGATAAAAAAGAAGATTAGGAAGGAAAATAATGTCATGAAATGAGCACAGATAGAAGATGAATATGGTGCGTTCTTTGTGTATCTGTGTAGATGTGCTGCTGGAGATGTTACATGCTGTTCTACAAATCTGCAGAGATACATGAAAGGATGGTCATGAAGCAGAATAACTGAAGTTAGTCATTTGATTCTCATTATTTACCCTTTCAGTTGGTTTTTATAAGTGCATAAGGGTCCTGATTACTGGGATTTGTCTGTTTTTAATTTTTATTTTTATTCAGTGTTAATTTTTATTTTTCAGGTGTATGCAGAACTGTTATTTATAGAAACTGAAAACCACTTATATACCATGTACTGAAGGTCCTACATTGTGCAAAACCATGTTCTTGAATAACCCTTATCGTACAACAAAAAACACTCTTACCTATTTCTGTTTTGTTTTAGTGTTGCTCTTTTCCCAAAATAAACACGCTTTGAACATGCTTCAATAAAAAGTGGCTCAAATGTGTGTGTGTGGAGGGGGGGGGGATTCTAGATTTAAGGGGGAAATGTGGCTCCTACAAGGATGGAACATGGTACAAAATTAAAATGAACAAGAGTCGAGAAAAAAAATCTAAATTTTCAAAAAAATTACCAAACTCAAAGAACCGAAAAGAACAACTGATAAAACAATAACCAAACTGAATGATAATTAACAAAAATAATGAAGAAAACTAACAAAAATGGTGAAAATAATCAAGAAAGCCCCAATAAAACCCCTTGTCCCCAGTTTAGTTTAGTTTTACTGTTCACTCACTATACTACTCTACTGTCTGCTTATCTGTATGAGTGAAGCTGCAGAGTCAGCGTCAACCTTATCAGGGTTTGAAAACTAACTGGATCCCAAATCTGGAGACACAGTGTCCTCACAACCTAAGACAAACACACAGACTCTGACAGTGAACTAACCTGAGGGACGTTGGACAGAAGCCAAAATCAATGAGCTCATGCTGAAACTCACTGTCAGCTCTGTCACTGGGTCCTCGCCAATTATTATCCCCCGACAGTGGGGGGTGGCGGGTGGGGAGTCTAGAGCTCCATTTGTACGTATGTATATCAGTCCAAACATTTGGCTGTGTATCTCCCAAGTCCCTGGATCCAAGCTAACCAAACTTGGCATGTGGGTATTCGGGGTAGGGGAAAGGGTTACTATGGCAACCACTGCCTAATCTGCACATTGATTAGGTCACAGCATTAATAAATAATATAGCTAGGGGCACAAAATTTTAAGATATACACCTCTTACTCATCATATGACCTTTGCACTGACGTTGACCTTGTAGATCGGTAGGTTCTGAAATGATTGCACTTTGAACTTAATACATTTCTAGCTACATAGTAAGATTAAAAATGTCACATACCCCTGGGACTATGTCGAATCCAAATATGTAGTGATCTTGAAGGGAAAAATGTCAAGTAAATTTCAAAACTGAGCAGGGGTTCACACTTCCTAGTTTTAAAAACAAGATCACTTCACTAAATCAAGACCCTCTCCTTCCTGTTTTGACCCATGGAATCTTCAGCACACAATTACTCTACAATCAAAGGTGAGCAGCAGGTCATTTATGCAACCATTTACACAGCAATCGTCAGTTTAAAAGATGACATTTGACGTCAAGTAATTATAAAGACAACAAACAGGAAGTCTCCTTGGTCTCTCTGCGATCTGTTCAGAGCGGCTGAAGATTCTCTGCAGCTCGACATGAACAGACCTGTAAAGATTTTCACCTCTTTGGCTGCCTTATTCACAAAGAATGAGGTTAAATTTGTCAGGGAAGCAGGCATTATATCACATGAAAAGCAATAAATTCCAATGAAGGGTTTCATATAAAATTAACTGATATTTTACACATTTTGTGACCAATAGTGACTTTTCTGACTTGTAAAATTGTTTTAGAAATTGAGAATTATCATTTATGATAGTGTAGTTCAAATGGGATAATATCAATTTGATGTCTCATGTCACTGATTGTAATGTTTTTTTCCCCCAAAGTTAGGTCCCAAAACCTGGAAGAGAGGGGGAAAGAAATGGGCGGGGCGTCGCGACTCCAATCACTAATTATGGCTTAAGGACAGTTTCATAGACTGGTTTCAGCCTTTTTGTTCATTTTTGTTTTAGTATGATTATTTGGTTTATTTTTGAGAATTTCCTTGATATTTTTCTAATTTCTGGTCATTTTATTGGACTACTTTTTGTTTAGTTTCATTCAGTTTTGTTGCATAATTCTTTCCATCCCACTTATTTTTTTGTTCATGTTTTCTGGTTTCTGGTCATTTGGTGGATTACTTTATTACTTTTTAGTCAGTTTTATTTAATTACATCACATAAGTCCATCATTCTTACATATTTCTTTGATCATTTTTAAGTAAAAATCTCCACGTTTGGATAGGAGTGCAGCAGCAGAATAAAACCAGATGTGATTTTGTAAGGAATAACACTTTAAACGTTTTCAGAGGATTTATTTATCGATTGAAGTCACGGTAAATTGATCGCATGATAGGGCATAATGTACACTATTACCTTGTTAAAATATATTTATTATTTCTTGTTGCATCATGTTTCTCCAGTGGGCACAGAATAAATATTAGCAAGGAAAATTAGTTTGATCATGTTTCATCTTTGATTCATGTTGACTGAAAACAAATAGTTAAAATCGTGAATGATGAAAGACACTGAAAACAATAAAGAGAAGACTTTTTGACCATATAGAAACATTACATTTTCTTTGTCATTGACCTGAACATTAAAATTACTTTTTGACATTACCAGGTTTACCCAATTGTACCAGCTTACATTTGTTGGTACTTTTGGATTTAATAATAAACACAAAAATGGTCATTTAATTGCTCATAGACATGACTTGGAGATGAAAACTTGTGACATGACGTAAGTTTAATTAGGACAGAGATTACTTATTATTACAATTGTTGACTCATTTGTCAGCTCTTTTCCCCTATTAATGAGTCAATAAAATGTATGAAAATGGTAAAAAATAAAAAAAATCAGATTTCCTACTGTCTTGTCTGGTCTGCAACTCTTCAAATTTCAGTTTACTTCCACATATTATTAAAAAAAAGAAGAAAACATTCCATTTATGGAGCTGCAAGTATCAAATACTGACTTCCCCCCACGAAAATGGCTTAAAAATGATTAAGTCATTAACAAAACACCCAACAATTAACTTAACCCCTGACGAATAAATGATTAATCAAATAAACATGACAGTTATAAGTTTAAGTATAGTGCTTGGCATCTAAGTGAAGGTCTTCTTCACTCAGTGTGTCAAAATAAAAACATCACAGATCATAAAACAAAGTAACACATTTTTTAAAAGCAAAAAACAGCATATTGTATAAATGAGCAGTGTTGTGTGTCAGTAATGTGTCAGTCAGAGACGAGGCAGGTGATGATGAGGAGTGGTGGGTCTTACCTGGTCGTGTGTTTTTCTTCTCAGTATGTGACCTACTGCGTCCTCACTGTGAGAGTCTGAGTGAATGAGTGAAGACAGAGTTCAGGATCCTCCCCAAACTCACCACGTCACACACACACACACACACACACACACACACACACACACACACACACACACACACACACACACACACACACACACACATTCATTCATGCCTATATCCCTATGGGGACATTTTAATTACATAATGATCCGAGTGTTTTACAAACATATGATCAGGACTCAAGGTGGGTCACAGAGACTTTTTGATCGAGTCACATGCTTGTTTATTCATTTTTGTTTAGATTGCAAATTATTTCACTCATTTTATTTGGTTCATAAAAAAGTGTTGCAGTTTTTTTCGATCACTCACTGCTTGATTTTGCTCATTTTCTTGATTCTCTTCATTTTTGTTCATTTTCTTAATTATCTGGTTCGTTGTTGTTGCTTTTCTTGTTTATTTTGTCCATATAATTTAAACTGTTTACTATTTTAGCATATTTTTAGTTTTCTGGTTTTAACCATTCCTGTTAATTTTCTTGATATTTTTCACTTCATTTCCCTTTCATTTGCCTTTTTCACAATTATTTTGTGACTTTTTAATTGTTGTCTTCTGCTCTTTTTTTGCTAATTTTCCTGGTTATTTTTGTCCATTTTAGGATTATTTGTGTTAATTTGTGTGGATTATATTGTTGAATGTCTTGATTGTTTTGTTCATTTTTGCTTGTTTACATGATTATTTTGTTCCTTTTTGGTTGTCCTCTTTATTATTTCTGTTCAGTTTCTTGACTATTTTGTTCAATATTGCTTGTTCACGCCATTATTGTGTTAATTTTCGATTCTTCTTTTGATTATTTGCGTTTATTTTCTTGATCATATTTGTGTTCATTTTATAGATTGTTTTTACATTTTATTACCTTTGCATTTAAATATTAAAAACATAAAAATGCGATGTGAAGTGAATATTTAAGTTTGGGTCCCAGGTAGATGCCATTTTTTTTCTTTTCTTATTTTTATTTATTTATCTATTTATTTGTACCCATAGATTGGTGTGGAGTCAGATGTTGGTGCTCAACAGGATATATGAACACACACACACACACACCACACACACACACACACACACACACACACACACACACACACGTGCCTTGCCCAAACCTGCACTTCAGTATGTGACCACCAAGACAAACACCTGAGAGAGTCGTGCTGCTTTCAAAGACATTTTTACATCCTTAAACACACACACTGCCTCACAAATTCATATTAGTGCAAACACAATTATCAGAGGTCACATAACTGTACAAGCAAACATCCGCTTTTTAAAGCTGAGCTGCTTAATTCACACAAAGACAATTTACCGGTAATTAACAGGAAGAACGTCCAAATAAGTCATAGAGCCTTTTCATTTCAATTACTTTTGTTACTTTTGTTTACTATTTTGTTTATTTTTGTTCATTTCGTACAAAATTCTGTTGTTGTTTTTAAAATATTCTTTGTTCATTATGTGTATTATTTTGTTCAGTTGTTTCATTGTTTACGTCATTGATTATTTTTTCAGTTTGGCTTAATTATGCTTGGCCTTTTGTTCATTTTCATTAATTTTTTTTGTTCAACATTGTTCATTTTATTTTCAGGGCAATTTTGTTTGTGGGTTTTTTCATATTTATTGCTCATTTTTTTCATCGTGTTTATCATTTGGTTTACTTCTGTTAATTCCATGGATTTTCTTTGATTTTATTTTTGTTAATTATGTTTTTTATTTTTTCACATTGACAATATTTTGTTCATTTTCTGAATTTTTGTAAAGTTTTGTTAATTTTCATTTATTTTGTTGACTATTTTGCCCATTTTCCTCCATTTTTGTTTATTCCTTTTTTATTTTGGTCATTTTGTGGCTTAACATCTTCATTTTTATTTGTTTTATTATATTTTATTTTATTATACTGTCCATTTGGCTGCATTTCTGTCAGTGTTTCTGGTTCATTTTCTTGATCATTTTGTTCATTGTGCTCATTTTTTCATACCTTTGTGCATTTTATTAGTTTAGGTCTGAACATTTAAATAGTAAAAACATAAAAGTGCTGTAATATGTGAGAAAAAGCCATGTTACTTATTTGAATGTGAACATCCAAACTCATTCAATATAAAAACTATTTTAGCTTCTAAATACTTGGCAAAAAATGTGAAATAATCAAACATGTGTATCCTCAAACCCTTAAATAAAAAACAAAAAGTGGAACAATATTAAAATGTAATTAAATGTCCTAAATATGTAAGATGCTGTCACAATGGATAAGTGATCAAAATGTGACTATATGCCATAATGTGAGTTTTAACCTAATATTTAATAATGAATTAATGCCATACACATAAATAGTTAAAGGTTTGTTGTTACAAAGGTACCGTGGATGTTTTTTTTTCTTTGCCAACTGTGATGGCCACAGCCACACGGGGAATATCAGACACTTTCCCACCTCCATTATTTTATCACATTTCATTTTCAGTTAAGTTGTATCACATGGTCATTTCAGTTGCAGCCAAGCACACATTCAAACACAGTCATTAAATAATTTTACATTATTTATTTCAACCTTACACTGTTTTATGGAGCGCACACATTAACATTGTAAGGTGACCAAATTATTTGTTACATTTAGTTAGATTCTGTTATATTAATCCTTTGTTCTTTTGTCCTTGAGTTTCCGGCATGGCGGGAGCCAAGGGGCAACGACCGGGGCTGTTCAGTGAGGCCAATGCCGAAGTAACTTTTGGTTGTAATCCCATCTTTAGGTTGTAATGTAGCTTTTCTTTGTATTTAGTTGTAGTTGGCATCCATATTGGTTTCCCCTTCTGTGTATTATGGTTTGGACAAGCCACTATATATGTTCCCCCTTATCTGATTATGTTAGGTCAGTTTGTTCTGTTAACATTATCTGCCTTACTTAATGTTATGAGTACAGTTCTGTTATTTTGACCTCTTTTATAGGCTGAATCTTTGAAATGTGATTTTGTAAACTTGCGTTGTCTTTTGTTGGGTGAATAAAGTCCCTATTGTTGCAAACCTTTAGTCCTGTGTCCTTGTTACCTTACTGCTTGTTCCCTAACACCAACTAACGTACCTGTAATGATTAACTGGACTCATCAGGGGTCATTAACTGGACTTTGCATTTAAGAAGCTTGTCCACATTGATAACCAATCTTGCAAATCATGCCACCGTGGCAATGAATCCTGTCTACATCCAGAGATATTAGAAAAACTAATATCTCAACGCTTTATGAACCATGTGACATATGATGCACATTTTATCCAGTTCATTTGATTTGTTTTTTGCATTTTGTTCATGTTCTTGTTTTTCCTCATTTTCTCTGTCATTTTGTTCAGTTTTGTTCATTTCCTTTATTGTTATGAAAATTTTATTTATTACATATTGTTATTTTCTGTGCAATACCTTCTTTATCTTTACATTTTTTGTGGATGTTTCCAATATCGTTGCTCATTTTTTAAATTTTTCAATATTTCATTAGTTTTGTGCATTTTCTCATTTCCGTTCTTTAATTGAGTATTTTGTTCATTGTGTTGTTCATTTTTATTATTTTGTAAATCTTTTATTCACTTTCATTGATTCAAATGATCATTTTGGCCTTTTGTTCAGATTTTGTTCACTGTTATCTTGTTTTCTGTTGGTCTTGTTTGCTTTGTACCTTTATTTATCTTATTTTTGTTCATTTGCTTGCTTTCCCTGATTCACTTTTTTATTTCATTTCATTTTGTTTATTTCATTTATTGCTTTGTTCATTTTATTTATTTTGTCTTATTTGCTTATTTGTTATTTGTCTTTATTTACTGATTATCTTGTCCATTCTCTGGATATTTTTCTCAATATTGTCTTCATTTTTCTTCATTGTTTAGTTTGCTTTTTCTTTTTGTTGATTTATTTATTTCTGATTTTTTTTTCAGATGTTACTTCCATCCCTGGACAAAAAGCCTCAAGAGCCACTGGGCAGGGACTGAAGACCCCCAGGTTGCCCCTGACCTAAATCCTATAAGGCAGTGGCTCGCAACCAGATTTTTAAGTCATGGCACACTTTCATCACATTCAAAGCAGGCAAATCTATTTTCATGATCTCCTGAACGTCATTAGAGGATATCATGAACAAAATGTGTGCATCGTTCCATCACTGCCTTCAAACTCAGATCACAAAATAGTCTAAAACTCATCAACATATGAAAAAAATTAATCAACAAAATGAACAAGACAAGCCAGAAAATAAGAAAAATGAAAAACATAATAAATGACTTCAAAATAAACAAAATATTCAAAGAAATAATATAATAAATATAATAAATATAATGAAGTCATCAAAAATAATCAGCAAAATGAACAAAGCTTAATGAATTAATAAACACAATGAATAAAAATGAACAAAAGACATAGAACAAGCTACAATGTAATCTATCATCTTTTAGGCAAATGTCTCCGTTACCATGACAACAGATGCAGTACGTGTCAATCGAAGTTACTCATCAGAACGCTTTCCATTTTGTGGCATCTTATGCTGCTATGATTTAGATCATAATGCGACAGAAACTGAAAAGGAGTTGTCAGTTTCTGTCGTCATCCTCTGTGTCCAAGCTGATTTGTTTAATGAATGGAAAGTATGTGTGTGTGTGTGTGTGTGTGTGAGTGCGTGTGTGTGTGTGTGTGTGTAGAATCACTGTGAATGTTATCTGTTTGTTTGAACGGTAAACACTGGCTTTGGGTGGGACAGGGAGTGGGAGCTGCTCAGCAATGTGTGAATGTCAGAGTTGGGTAATTATTTGACAGGCTGGTTTTCTGAAGTCAGCATCAGCTTGTGCACAACCCACACGCCTTACTGTACATGTACACACACGCTGACCGCAAGCCTAAGAAACAAAACACATGCCCACTCACAGGAAAACACACACGCTGCTTTTTATGTGACATCATGTACATCTTTATCAGAGGTGGGCAGAGTACCGTATTTTCCGGACCATAAGGCGCATCTAAACGCCGTCAATTTTGTCCAAATATGACACTGGGCCTTATAATCCGGTGCGCCTTATATATGGACTAATTCCAGTCAAGTCCCGCACCATTTGTGTGTGTAAAGACCGCA
>JAQQAE010016791.1:0-11658 GCA_029823295.1 Pseudamia nigra
TAATGTTTATCAGTACATTACAGAAAATAATGAACTTTATCACAATATGCTAATTTTTTGAGAAGGACCTGTACATTCTATGCACTACAGCCACATTTATTCAGAGAGGAAATATAACCAAAATGCATCACATTCTTGCTTTTTTAGGCTGTGATTTCGACTGTAGTTGCTTTTTATATTGCCTGCCCCATGCACTGTGCAATGGTGTTATTGACTGAGGTGTAAACACACAGGACTTTGCAGAGACACAGCAAAACCAGAGAATAACAATAGAAAAAATAGATAATACAAACAGAACAGAGCCTCAGACACTGAGCAGCTGATGTCAGTACAGTCTGTGAGGGTTTAGGTGGAGACTGGGATTGGGCCATAGTTTGGAATTACAGTCCCAGGTGAGAGTAAGGCACAGCTTTACTGCAGGAGTCGGTGTGAACAGAGAGGCTGCAGTTTTTAGTAACTAATGATGGAGGGACACCAAGGACAGATCTGTGCTGCTGTATGAAGGGCCAGACCACAGGGGGGAGGGCAACAGGCTGGTGAGATGGGTGAGGAAAGCTCTCCCCTGACACAAAGGGGAAACGTGGAAGCAGCGAGCAGAGTCCGAGGTGATGCTTTGAGATCTCTGATTCCGGGGGAATGGCCTTTTGAGGAGGAGGAAGAGGAGGAGGAGACGTGCTGCTGTTGGTGTCATTGTTGGATGTGTTGTGATCTTGTTTGTCATCCTCCTGTCCGGGCTTGCTGCTGCAATGTGGAGCTTCATCGAAACTGTGCTCTCTGGATAATGGGAAGCACTTCTGGCCTTTACGAAACTTTGCCCTCCTGTTCTTGAACCACACCTGGGTAAGACGAGTAGCTGTTAGAATCAGTCACGTGTCAAACCTGAACCCTTGAACCCGCTCCAATCTGTCACCATACATGTAAATTTCAGGCTACATGTCATTAGTTTGTTCAATTAGATGATATATACCTTTTGAGACTCTAAAATACATACATTACATCATTCATGGTATATTTGTTCATTGTTTGGCTCATTTTTCATTATTTTCTTGGTTATTTTGTTCATTTTGTGGGATGATATGTAATGTTTTACATTTTAGAAATCATGCTTTTCATAAATAATACATTTCAGTTCACTTTTAGGTTAAGGTTTAGGTTTTCTTCACTTTGCTGATTATTTTGGGGGGCTTATTTGGCTCATATTTGTCTCTTCTTTTCCTTTCGGCTGTTCCCTTCAGGGGTCATATTTGTGTATTTACTTTATTTGTTTGTTAATCCATCCATGCATCCATCCATCCAGCCATCACCTTCCGCTTATCCTGGTCAGGGTCGCGGGGGCAACAGTCTAAACAGAGAAGCCCAGACTTCCCCCTCCCTAGCCACCTCTTCCAGCTCTTCTGGGGGGACCCCCAGGCGTTCCAAGGCCAGCTGAGAGACATAATCCCTACAGCGTGTCCTGGGTCTGCCCCAGGGCCTCCTCCCAGTTGGAGTTAGTCGTGGCAACCAGGGATTGGACCACCCGAACCCCTGCCTTTGGCTGCCACCCAAACCACACAGCACTGGACCCTTACAACCCTTCCTGCATGTGGTGGGCCCACAGGAAGGCACAGTCATAAGGGTCTTCTGAATCGCTCTTAGTCTGATCTGTCACCTAGGACCAATTTGTCTTGGGAGACTCTACCAGAGGCAAAATACCTCCGACAACATAGCTCCTAGATCACTCAGGCACACAAACCCCTCCACCATGATAAGGTGGCGATTCAAGGAGGGGTATTTATGTGTTAAGTTTTGTTCATTTCTGTTCATTTTGAAGAATATTTTGTTCATTTCCTTGATTGTTTTTGATAGTTTTTACTCATACGAGGGATCATTTTGTTCATTTTGTTCATTTGTTTGTTCATTTTTGTTCATTTTCAGTGTTATTTTGTTCCATGTTGTTCATTTTTTAGTTTTTCTTAGCTTATTTGGGTAATTTCGGCTCATTTGTTTGTGTTTTTGTTCCCTATATAGTTATATACCAAAAGGCACAAATTGATGCATTAGTATTTCACCAGAATGCAGAAAATAAAGTGTCCAGTGCTTAGAATTTCTAAGAGCATCCAGAGATGCTGGAATAAATATGCTCAAGTGAAGCCTACATCCTCAGATATAAATATGAGAGCATAATTGCCGATGTTTCTTCCTGTCATCCCATCATGCCATCCTGTTTCCAGGTGAACTTGTCATCTCACCTGGATGCGAGCCTCGGGCAGGTTGATGCACAGAGCCAGCCTCTCCCTCATTCCCACGTCTGGGTACTGTGTCTGCTGGAAGGCCTTCTCCAGAGCCTGGAGCTGGGACACGGTGAACGCTGTCCTGCTGCGGCGCTGCTTCTGCTGGTTCCCGTACCGAGCCTCCAGGATCAGCTCTGACAAGATGAAGACACAAATAAATCAACAGCAACCTCAACTGGAAACTTTTTTTTGGGGGGGGGGTGGGGGGGTGGGGGGTCATCTCTGTTTATCCCCATGTGAAACACCCATGGTTTTCTGTTTGTATTAACTTTTTACAGCAGCTTGGGTCTAAAACACTGCTTTATAAACACTGGCAGCTTTCTTCATTGATGGATTCATCTTTGTTTATTTCTTATTCTTTTCGCCATCATTTTGTTCATTGTTTTCCATGTTGTTTGATTTTGGTAATTTTTTAGTCGTACTTTTAATGCATAGATTGTCCATTTTTCTCTTTACATTACTGTATCTTGGTCATTTTTTCATCCCTCCATTCACCATTTTGTCCATTTTGATCATTTTTTGGGATAATTTTTTCCTTTATTATACAATCTGGTTGATTTTCTTGATTATTTTATTTATTTTTGTCCTTTTTGTTGATTAATTTTGTCAATTTTCCTAGGTTATTTTGTCATTTTTGCTCATTTTGTTTCTTATTTTGTTCAGTTTTCTTCATTTCTTGTAATATATGGTTCAGTATCTTGACTTATTTTTAGATTTTATTAGCTATTTTGTACTTTTTAAAATTTTCTTGATTATTTTTTTTTATTTGGGGGGAAATTTTGCTCCCCTCCTTGGATTGCCACTTTATCGTGGTGGAGGGGTTTGTGTACCTGAGTGATCCTAGGAGCTATGTTGTCGGGGGCAATTTTCCCCTGGTAGAGTCTCCCAAGGCAAATTGGTCCTAGGTGACAGGTCAGACTGAGAGCAATTCAGAAGACCCTTATGACTATGCCTTCCTGTGGGCCCCCCACCTGTAGGAAGGGTCATAAGAGACCGGTGTGGTGTGGTTTGGATCGCAGCTGAAGGCGGGGGCCTGGATGGTCACATCCCTGGTTGCCAAAGGCAGCTGCAACTGCGGGGAGCTGGAGGGATTCTGTCTCTCAACTGGCCTGGGAACACCTGGGTGTCCCCCCAGAGGAGCTGGAGGAGGTAGCTGGGTAGAGGGCAGTCTGGGCTTCTCTGCTCAGGCTGTTGCCCCCCATGATCCTGACCAGGATAAGCAGAAGATGATGGATGGATCGATGGACAGAAATTTTGCTCCTACCTTGAATAATTTGGTCTTTTTAAATTCTTTTTGATAATTTTCTAGTTTATTTTGTTCACTTGTTCTTGTTTATTTAATTAAGTTCAGGGTCAATTTTGTTCTTTTTGTAATATTTAGTTCGTTTGATTAATTATTTTGTTGTTCCATCTTTGTCATCTTTTGTTCGTTCTTTTGTTAGATAACTGTGTTTTTTTGTTATAAAATCAGGGTAGTTTTCATCATTATTTTGTTAATGCTTGTTTATTTTGTTGATGTTGCTTTGTTTTGGTTGTTACCTTATTTTGGTTATTTTTGGCCATTTCCTCGACTGTTTCATACTTTTGGGGGGTGCCGTCATTTCCGCACTATAAGGTGCACCTAAACGCCGTCAATTTTGTCCAAATATTACAGTGCGCCTTATAATCTGGTGCACCTTATGTATGGAAAAAATTTTAAAATGTGTCATTTTTGGAGGGTGCGCCTTATAATTCAGTGCGCCTTATAGTGCGGAAAATACGTTTTGTTTGTCTGTTGTTTAATTTCGGTTGCTGTCTCCTCAAATCAAATAGACAAATAATGAAAATGAAGATGAAAATAACTTTATTGATTCATTTTAGGGGAATTTCTAAATTCTAATGAACAAAACGAACAAATGGGCTTACAAAGAACTCAATAATCTACAAAATGAACAAAAATGAATGAAAACATAACAAAATAAGTATCACTGAAACAGAAATGTCACTTTTTATGTAAAGCAAGGTTTTCACAAAAAAACCAAAATGTTACTTGTTATATAAAAATAAATACAATAATCAACAAATACAGAGAAATTCACAAAATAATCTGGAAAAATAACCAAGCAATTCACAAAATGAACAAAACCCCACAAAATAATCAAGAAAATGAGCAAAAAAAGAAAAAAAAATTATAGAAACAAACACAATAAGATAAACTTAAAATAAGATGTAAAAATGAGCATAATATCCCAACATTAAGCAGAAATGTCATAATTCATGTGAAACAACCAATATCATATAGAAAATTAACAAGAAGACATGAAATAAAGAAAAAAAAGACAAAATAAAAAAGTTAACCAAATAATTTAGAAGATGACCAAAAATGGAACAAAATCATCACAAAATGAACAAAACAACTCAACAAAAAAGCAAAGAAGAAGATGAACAAAAAATATAGATATGGAAAAAAAGAAATGGTGCGAAAAAGTGAGCAAAATTGATCAAAATAATCAAGAAAATTAATATCATGATTCACAAAAGAACCAAAAAAGTGAAGAGTAACAAAAACTGTAAATAGCAACATTGACAAAAATGAGGAAAATAGGCAAAGAATGAGCAAAAATAAATGCAATCATAAAAAAAGCAACAAATCAATCCACAAAATATACAAAATAGTCAAGAAGATGAACAAAATTGTAACCAGTGTAATGGATAAAAATGAAGATGGGAGATGAGCAGAAATGAACAAAATAGTCAAGAAAATGAACAAAATAATGCACAAAATAGTAAAAGAAAATTAATCAGTTAATCCACTCAATAACAAAAATAAAGAAGAAAAATAAAAATAAATTCATGACAGTGTTCAAACTAACCCGACAATGAGCCAACAATATAATAATTTATGTACAACACATTTTACATATATTTCAAGACCAGATTGCCCCCACTCTCTCTTAAATCTACACTAGTGACGTTAAAGGAGTTTCCTGGTGGTCTTACCTGCCAGTCTCTCGGCCACAGTCAGGGTGTGCACTACGGGGCTGGGGGCCGCAGAGTAAACGTGATACTGCTCTGCCATCTGCTGGTGCAGCTCCAGCAGCATGGAGTTGACACGAGGCAAGGGGAACACCGCTCCACCGCACACATTCAACAAGTTCATGCTCACGCTGAGGTTTAACCGCTCACTGATGTGTGTCTGTTAGAAAAGAAGCAGGATCCACCGGGTCAAAATGATTCACAAGTGTAATTTGCAGCTAAAATATAAAAGTGCAGCAAGAAAATGAGGATCAGGCACAGATTTGATCATCAGATAATTCACTAGATTCAGATAAATGGCAAAATAACCTGTAAAATACAGGTTAACTTAGAATAACTTGACTGGAAACTGGCAGCAGTGGCATCTGAAAGCTGCTAAAGTGCTGAATCAGTATTATTTATTATGATTTATAATTAACAATTTAATTTTTTACCATTTTTATAGACAGCAGTTTATAAAGGGCTTGGAAAACAGGTGCAAGTGCAATAATAAGAAGCTGGAGGAGAGCAAAAGAGAGGAAAGGGAGTTTAAAGGAAGGTATGAAAGGAGATGAAAGACACAATATCACATCACAATCAAAGCAATTAAGACACAAAGCAAGTGTAAAACACTAAGAAAGAGGGAAAATACAAACAGGAATGAATAAATAACAGCATGAATGTATATATATATATATATATATATAAAGCATGATTTTATTTTGAAAGATTCCGTTGGTCCATAAGTTTATGAATTAAACCACAAATTAACAAAAGATCAAGGCCATGAACAAAACAGACCATCAGACAGAACAGTCCAGAAAATTAACAAAATTATCCACAAAATCAAATCTAAACACAGAAGATAATCAACAAATGAACACCAAAAATAAGCAATATGAGGAAAATAAGCAATAAAAATAGCAAAATTACCTGTATGGAAATTTCCTGACAAGAGATTAACAAAGTTAGAACACATCATAATAAACTGACAGTTTTTTGCATGTTACTCTTTAAATGAAAATAAAATGAATAAGATGTATCAAAATTGAGATTTAACACCAAACAAAATAATCTACAAAACAAACAGAACAACAAACAAAATAATAAACCAAATAACAAACAAAATGAACAATGTGACAAAAAGGCTAAAAATTGACAAAAATTATAACAAATAATAAAAATTAGTAGTAATAATAATCCTACCAAACTTAAATAAATAAATACATAAATAAATAAAAGGAATGAAATCAAAATTTTCCCTCTGTATGAATCCAACTCTTTAACTTAAACCTACTAATGAAAACATACTGATGAAGATTTAACTTGTTTGCTTTAGTCAAAATGAACAAAATAAGCATTTTCTAATAAGCATTTACTACTGATGTAAAGGTGGGTGTTTTTAGATGTTACACATCAAAACCCTGAACATGAACTGTGGTTTTTGGGAGGAAAAATGCACATTTTACTAATACTGAAAGTGTTCACTCCAGACATCCCCGCTGACATCTACACATCTGCACCTCTGCACAGACCCTTCCTCATCCAGTGACTCAAACATATTCCTCCATGGTTTCGTTTTTCCGTTTACCTGAGCTCCAGATCCTGCAGGACAAAGCTTAAGTCCAATAGTTCCTCCTTCCTCAAGTCCTTATCCTGCTCTTTGTCCCAGCACGGATCTAATTCTCCCCCAAACATTCTCACTCAGGCCTATTTAAGCAGCATTTACCCAGACTCCCCTGCTCCATTAGCCAATAGAGAGAAAGGCATTAGCTAGGATTAGGTGGGATGAGGGAAGAGGAGGGGAGGGAAGGGGGGGTCACAAGGAGCTCAAGTTTTTGAAACTATTGAACTTGGGAGATTTATGCCAAGGATCCCCCTACCAGCGAGCATTTCATTCCACCCGTTAAAACAATTAAAACAATGCGGTGGCTAATCTCCGAGGCAGGGCAGATTAAAATAACAGCCTTTGATTGTCCTGGGCCCTTCTCCTCCTCAAACCCACCCCCTCCCTGTGAGAGAGGGTTTGTTTTCCTAACAGCCTCCATATTTTACCCATAAACTGTCACTATGTGGAGTTAATCTGCCCTCAAACATCCAAATGAACCTAGATTTCAGTTTAACTTCACAATCTGCTGTTTTAGTTTGTAAACTTGGATGATGCTGATGTAAAACCCTAACCTTAAACTGAGCAAAAATGAACAAAATAATCCAAAAAATGAATGAAAATGAATAATATCAGCAACAAAATGATGGGAAATTAACAATAATAATAAAACCATTATCTAGATGTGCAGTAACATAAGCAAAATTGAAAAAAAAAAAATAATCAAGACAATGAAAAGAAATAAAGAAATTCAATAAATCCAAAGTCAAAATATACTTTGACCAACACATTGCATTACACATGAAATAAAATGTTTCAGGCACTTGTTTATTTTAGTTTTAATATTTACTGTTTACAACACAAACAACCCCAAAAAAGACCATAAAAGTCAGTCCTCTACTGGAAGCACTGTGGTCTATATACTCACATCACACGATGGTGACACAACCTGATGACGCTGTCCTGTGTGGGTTTGTTCTTTGCCAATTCCTCTGGTTCTTATTTATTTTACTTCTGATATTTGAACATCATGATGAAAAATGTTGCTCATATCAAACTGCAATTTAACTGTGAAGGATTAATAAAGTATACATTTATCTTGACACCATCTACCAACTCCAATTCCAATGAAGTCGGGACGTTGTGTAAAACATAAATAAAAACAGACCACAATGATTTGAAAATCCTTTTCAACCTCAACATGTACATTCAGTTGAGTACACTACAAAGACAAGATATTTAATGTTCAGACTGATAAACTTTATTGGTTTTTGCAAATATTCACTCATTTTGAATCTGATGGCAGCAACAAGTTCACCGGGATAGTAGAGTAAAAAACACAGTTCCAGAACTAGGCTCCTAATGGGAGCGTAATTATGGCTCATCGAAAAAAAATTCAAAGCACAATTAGCAGACAGTTAAACACAACATTTATTTACAAAGCAAGTTTCAGAGAGCCTTGGTCATGTAGTGCGAGTGCAATAATGTCAAATTGGATGTCTGTGTGGCCTTATCAGTCCCGATAAGAAGTCAGAACACATTCACACTGTGTGTCCATGGTGTTACTGTTCCATGGTGGTTGCCATGATGACACACGTCCATGAGAGTTCACTTTGACCCCAAATCAGCATGGAGTAGTGTTAAGTAGGGGAGGGAGAACCAGGAACTCCATTCTCTGTGTTTTTGTTCCAGACCTCATAAACTGAACATGAAGGGATGCTAGCACCTCCATGATGTTCCCCACTCTTCGATTTAACACAGAAATTGTCTCATGTCGTGCTGCCAGTGCCCTTCCCAACTGGTCAATTTGGAAACAAAGCTTTGTAGGGTCGTAGCTTTTAACAGCTTTCTCTGTCTTCTTAATCAAGAAGACCACTGTCTTCTTAACCAGGAAACCACTCAGGCCAATCAGCAGAAATCCTGTTATCATGGTTCTGAATAGATAAATGTCTTCCACATCTTCAATGAAAAGTGTCTCCAAACACATAAGTCTCCATGCATCCCACGGATCCCTCACATATACGGCAGCCGCCGTCTGTTGAGGACACTCGGGTTCCCCTGGACCCGTCCTCCTGTTCAAAAACAGCGTGTCAATTGCATTTGAGGTCCAGCTGATCAATTCCATGATGCTTTTGGGTTTAGAAAGAGATGCTGTCAGGGCTCGAAGCAAACACACAGGACACAGCAAGCAGGGAAAGTTAGGATGGAGAGCTGGGACGGGTGCAAGATAAGAAGTGTCTGCACTCTCTGAGAGCTGGACGAGACAGAATGTGTCTTGTCATTGTCTTGCTGAAATAAACAGGATGTTGTTGAAAAAGACGTTGCTTGGATGCAGCATATGTTTCTCCAAAACCTTTTTTGTACCTTTTAGCATTAGTGGTGCCTTCACACATGTGTAAGTCACCCCGTGAGGGGCACAAACACACCCCCATACCATCACAGATGCTGCTTTTAAACTTTGCACTGACAACAATCTGAATGGACCTTTTCCTCTTCAGCCCAGAGGACATGACATCCATGTTTTCCAAAACCAATGTGAAATGTGGACTTGTCAGACCTCAGCACACTTTTCCACACTACTTCAGTCCATCTCAGATGAACTCGGGTCCAGAGAAACCAGTGGTGTTTCTGAGTGTTGTTGATATGTGGCTTTCACTTTGTATGGTAGAGTTTTAACTTGTACTTGTAGATGTACTGATGAACTGTGTTAACTAACAGTGGTTTTTTGAAGTGTTCTTGAGCCCACGTGGTAATATACTTCACAGAATGATGGTTTTTAATGCAGTACTGCAGATCGAAAGTCACAGGCATTCAATGTCGGTTTTCTTCAGATTCTCTGTCCCTTTTGATTATATTATGGACTGGAGGTGATGAAATCCCTAAATTCCTTGCAATTGTATGTTGTTCACAAAGTGGTGAACCTCACCCCATCCTTGCTTGTGAATGACTGGACCTTTCGGGGATGCTTATTTTATACCAATCATGACACTGACCTGTTTCAAATGAATGTCAGGTTTTGGAATTAACCCTTGTTCTTTGAAACATGAGTGAGGTATCTCACTATGGGACACACCCCCCCGTGCTGTCTCCAGAAGGCCTGTTACACTATGCCAGTCCTGACTGGCTGAAAGACGTGACGTCTGCTCCCTGATGGAGGGACTTCCTCCTAGGATAAGAGCCAGACGTACTGTCATCACCTCAGTCTAGTGAGCACACCTCTTCCTCGCTCCAGGCAAGGAGGGTGATCTGGTGAGATACCTCACTCATGTTTCAAAGAACAAGGGTTAATTCCTTAACCTGACGTTCTTTTTCAACATTTGTTTTGGTATCTCACTATGGGATGTAGAGACTCCCATATTGCCAGATAAGCTCACCTTGAAGACCGGTGAAAACATTTAGCCAGCTAGATAGGCATAATAGGTGTGGAGCCTAGACTGTATATATTATACAGTATATGCTATATATTATGTGTGCCCTCTGTGGCGCAATTGGTTAGCGCGTTCGGCTGTTAACCGAAAGGTTGGTGGTTCAAGCCCACCCAGATGCGGTAGACCCTTACTTATAGGCCATGACTATAGCCTCCACAATCCAGCGTGATGGGCACTGTTTCATAAGAGGCTTCCCCACATGATACAAACAGCTGTTCAGATGTCCTGAAACCAGCCGTTCTGTCAACATAGGTGCGTAATGCGCGTACTGGGCAGAGTGCATTGAGCCTTTCGTGCTCCTGTGTGAGGAAAAGAGGAGAGTGGAACTCCGACAGCTCAATCGGATGATGAGACAATCCCGAGTTAAAAACTTTAGGCATGAACACAGGATTAGGTTTGAGCAAAACCTTAGAATCCGGACATTGAAAACACACACATGACGGGTTCACCAACAATGCGTGGATTTCACTCACCCGCTAGAGCGAGTAATAAAATCGTTTTAAGTGAGAGTATTTTAGTCTCTCCTTGACACAGTGGCTCAAAGGGCGGACGCAAAAGTGCATCAAACACCAGCGACAAATCCCTTGGAGCAACGAGGCCCCGAGAAATGGGTCGAAGGCGCCGCACTTCCCTCATGAACTGACAAACGAGGGGATGCTGACCTGCCGTTTTATCCCCAAAGCCTATGTGACAAGCCAATATAGCAGCTAAGTACACCTTGACAGTGGAGAAAGCCAAACCTTTATCCAACAGTCCCTGTAGAAATGTTAGAATAACAGATACAGGACTCTGGAACGCCACCGCCCCAGATTTGATGCACCATTCTTCAAATGCACACCACTTGCCATCATACATAGTTTGTGTGGAGGAGGCTCTGGCACTCTGAATGATCGCTATGACATTATGAGGAAGCCCTGTAATGGCTAGATTTAACCTTTCACGGGACAAGCCCATATCGCCAATTGTTCTGGGTGACGATGGAATATCTCCCCCCGCGCCTGTGACAGCAGATCTCTGCGGGGGGCAGGGGCCAAGGCTGGCCACACAGCAGCTGAAACACCTCCGCTAACCAGTGTTTTCTTGGCCAGCGGGGTGCTATCAGAATCAGAGTGTAACCTCACTCCCGCACTCTCGCGTTAGTAGGAGTGATCAGTTCTAATGGGGGAAAAACGTACAGGAGGACTCTCGGCCACTCGTGCGCCAAGGCATCCAGACCCAGCCGAGAGCTCTGACCCATGGATGACTGAATACAGTCGGCCTTGGAGGGGAGGGTGGGGCTCGCTGAGCTCATGGCGGACTTTTGTGCCGGGTGTAAATGGAATGCCACCAGAGGCTCAATGGGAGGCAGGCAGGAAAAACC
>JAQQAE010016792.1:0-11658 GCA_029823295.1 Pseudamia nigra
TTATGTTTGAAGCCTGAAATGTGGCAAAAGGTTGAAAAGTTCAAGGGGGCCGAATACTTTCACAAGGCACTGTAATTTGCCCATCACTTTCAAGAGTTAATGTTTTGGTTTTTATGGTTACTTTGAGCACAGGGCTTATTGTTTTTGTTGACATCAACATATTTTAACTAATTTCAAAACATGCAGATCCTCTTACATCATTCCTAAACATGTAATATGACACCATATAACAACAACATTCACATCTCAGTGAAGCCTGTTGTTTAGTATGGCGATGGCGGTGGGGATCAGAAATCAGCTGAAGAGGGTCCTTCTACAGTGTGTCTCGTCGTTTGCCTGCGTCCTGAGGGCAAGAGGAATGGGTATTCATTAACTGGGTGTCTGAAGTCCTGTTCTATTGATCTTGCAGTGCGTTTAATCACTTTGTCATTCAGCTCAGTGGGGTTGGGTGTGGAAAGCCCTGTTAATTTGTGTGGGTTTGTCCCATTTCTGAACAGAAAGCATGCTGTATAAGCAGGCGGAACAGTACGACAAAATGAGTTGAATGATGGTCTGGTGGAGATGGGGATCAATGTTTGAGTCCGGTTTGTGGATGGCTGTTAGTGTCTGATGGCTTCTTTTGTGTATATCAGTTAAAATCATTAAAGATTAGGCCTAGATCTCAAAATGTAGATGTTTTAACTCTGTTCTATAATTTCCTTGAAAATATTTCTAACTGGAGCAGCATAGTAACCCATACAACCCAAGAACCATAAAGGCAATGATTATATAACTTCATTCATTACTTAGCTCTAGTATTGCAGCAGCGAACATGCAGACAGGTCAGTAAAGCCATATAACAACATAATCCAACAGGAGGATTGTCTGTTTGTGTTTGTGTGACATGGAAGCATTTGACACTTCCCACCCATGCAGGCCACCATAAGTCTCTGTTCTTAAATCTGTCATTGTGACGCCCCCTAGAGGAACTAATAAGCATATAAGGACTCCAATCACGGCAGACTGCCCAGTAATGGGGGGGGGGGGGGTGAGAGGAGTTTGCTGAATGATTCATGCTGCAGCTTCTTTGGACTTAACTGTGGGGAAAAGACATTAGTAACAGATCATACTGATCCTGCAGGGGATTTATTTATACACAGATTTTGAACTGACAGCCATAGACTCTATATATTACTTTTAATAAAGGTTTGATTACAGGAAAACTTGTTGATTTAAATGAGACACTGTAAGCAATATCAAATCCAAAGGCTATATGCATTTACACACTTAGAGACCAGGGTTGAAGGATAAGATGTCAAGCAGATTAAGATCAATTCCATTACATTTATATCAAATCCAAGGCGTGTGGTTTTCCTTCTGTCGACTGGACTGGAAATTTGGTTGAAGATGTTTCGCTACCTATCCAGGAAGCTTCTCCAGTTCTTCAGAACCACATGCCTTGGATACTATGACCTGGATGACTGAAAATCTTCACAGACATTTATATCAAATCTCTTTTTTGGAAAGTATGATGAATTATTTTTTTAACTGCCTTGCCTGACAGTTCATAAGTGGGTTGTTTGTGAGCTATTGCATCTTTTTTGAAGTAGTACAACATTTTGAGGTACATTTCTGATTTTTTTTTTTTTTGGAGAGTCATGCTTAACTCTTGCAAATAGGGGAATTAAGGAAAACTGAAAGACCCCGAACAAAACCAGGCTGGATAGGTTGGATTTTCAAGTTGGACAAACAAACAAGTCAGGTTGTGGCCTTCTTCAGCCAGGTTATACATTTTGTGTTACATACAACTGTGAGAAGTTCAAGACTACCACCTGCTTTGCTTCCAGCTCTCAGAGTTCTTTAGTTCTCAGTAGAAATTTGCTTGCCTAATGCAGTGGCCCCAGAATAGCAACCTGGGGGGCGTCTTGACTTGCCTCTTCTCCAAACTTGAGCCTCCCTCCTTAGCACTCGACCCTTCCATCTCCTTTTTGAGTGCCAGCTGAAGGAGGAGGGGGTCAGAAGATGTGGACCCTGCCCCAAAGCCATCCCAGCCTCGCCTCCTGGTCGACCCCTCGGCCAATGAGGGGGCCCAGCGGATCAGGTGTCACTATAACAGAAGGACATAATCATCACGGTAAGTTTGCAGAACCTTACAGCCTGTCTCGGCCAGCGGGGAGCTCACTTCTTTCAGCTTTTCTGAGGTAAGGACGAGAAAGAGAGTGAGAGTGTGAGTGGAGTGAGTGGAGGAGAGGAAGCTCAAGTGCAATGTCCCCAAAAATCACCCAAACTGAGGACAGCTGAGTCCACAAGTGTTAAAATCACCGTCATGTGTTGCAAAAGCTGCTGCTGAGGTCAGGGGTGAAAGGGAAAAAAGGCTCAGTCAGTGTGTGATCTGTGTGCCTGAGAAGCTGAGTGGGCTGATTATTTATGCCTTCCTGTTTTTCTCCAAAATAAGATGCAAAAGTGTGCCGTGTTTTTGTCTGGAGTTTGAAGTTATGTAGATTGTTCCTTTAGAGTCTAAACAATAATCCCAGGGGTGTGAGATGACAGCAGTTGTAGTCTTAGAGGATTTTGTTGTTGTGCTGTGCCAGTTTGATTTGTGTCCAGCGATCCAGCCGAGGTTCATACCTGAGGGATTTACACATGGCTTAAAACCTTTCAAGCAGCTTTCCGCTTCAGGAAACAGAAGGTGGTACTAATAAGTTATGTAATAACACAAGAGCAGCTACGATGTAGCCTGATGTTCTTGATGTTTTACATATGTGACTGAGTTTTGCTTCAGGCACCTGGATTATACATTTGTTGCCTTTTTTCTGAACACATTAAAATTTTTATGATGTTTATGAAGGTGACAATGGGCCTAGTATGTGTGTACGCTGAAGGCTGCATAGCTGGAGGATAATCACATTACCATTTTGAACAGGAGCCAAGAAACACACTGGATGTAAAGGCATTATCTAAATGTGAAGTCCTTCAGATCATTAGCAATGTTACATTATAACATAAACACCATAAAAACAAATTTGAATTTGTAATCTATGGTATCTGAGGAGTAAAGCGGGCCTTCGGCCTTTAACCTTCATGGGTTCCTTTCAGGGTTTATTTTAATTCTTGAGCAAAGTGTCCTCAGTCAGCAGGGAGTCACTGGATGATGATTGAAGGAACCATGTGAGAGCAAGACCACCACATATGGAAATGACAGTGGAATTATGGGTAGTGGTCCAGGGAAAGGAACCCAATCTTCAACACTGGACCGACTGAAACCGGATCTCGGACCTGTGCAGCTGTCAGTTGGAAATAGCTGTGATGTTGGGACACCTTCATAGCAACCTGACGCTAATGAGGCTAATAGGCAACTAATCTGACATCAAATCAGTGAGTTATTAGATTATGTATCCATCCTGGTCATGAGTTTGGTTCAGATAATACCTGGGATTTTACATCACATGAAATGAAGGACATTTAGACGTGACAACACTTGCTATGAGCTCTTAAAACGGCTTCTAAAGATAAAATGTCTTTAACACCATGAAGGCCAAGTAGATGCAGAGTAATGGAAAGGCAGGAGGTCAGCCTGCAGTATGACCTCTTAAGGATTTTTTTTTAAACTTTCAACCACATCATTAATCTCTCCTCACGGCAGCAGAAACTGTTGGCATAAATCTATGTTTGGCTCCCTTCTCACCTATCATCAGAGACGCAGACTCAGGACCAGGGTTCAAATTTCCAGACCCTGAAAGTCTAATTATAAACTGATTTTTTTTTTTTTAGCTGACAAATTTTGGGAATACCTCAAATATGTCTGATTAAGTTTGGTTTGTAACTGCATAGTGTCAAGTCTAGTCTATGTGAAGACGAATTTGTATTTTTTGGGGGTGGTGGGAAAATATGTTTAAAGTCATCAGGGTGAAGTTGTGTCAGGGTGGGGCTGCAAGAGATATTTAAGATATCTGCAACTTAATCCCTCGCTATAAATACATCCGGCTGCTTACTGACTCCTTTCAGACACTCTTTAAGGTTCTTTCTTCTCTCTTGCTTCCAGGTTGCCAAGTCCACTATCACCATGTCTGACACAGAGGAAGTGTAAGTTAAAACTGAATATGTCAGTGATTTAAAACATTAGAAAACCCAACTAATAAAACCCTGATTTAATATGATTTTTATCAAACTATCCATCTACTTTGAGTTTTAATACAAGTAGGATGTTTTCAATCCAAAACTGATTTCCTTTGTTTTCTCTCTTGCAGAGAGCAAGTCGAGGGTAAGTACCACTATATTCTCTATTGAAAAAAAGAAAAGTGATAGAATTATGTACAGGACGGAGTTCCATGCTACAAATGAGTCCCAGTATTTCTCTGAATCTGATTTTGCTTAACTGATCTTCCGTCCCCTGTGGAGAGCTATTTCGACTGGACAGTTTCGAATGTTTGCAGGTTTGGCTTGACTCCTCCAGATTTAAGTTGTGTGATAACGTTCTCCCTTTGAAGCAAATTTGCACATATTTGAACATTCTGCTGTAGCAAGGTTGCAGGAACCACGCTGACAACAGGACAGTGTCAAATATACCGAGTAAAATCCAAAGTCTACAAAGTTTAAATTCACCAAAAATCTGCGCTGACCTGTTAGCAACGAGCCCTGCAGCTCTGCATGAACACCTGCAGCTGTACAGTCCTCCTGAACTGAAGCAGTGGCTTTCGTGAAGTGTAAACACACTTTGAAAACATGCCTGCCAGCTCAGAGGACGACTGTGTTTTGTATGCTTAGCACGGATCCCCAGTGTACCCACATTTTGCTCTTTAATCTGTCAAAAATGGGTACAAATGGGATCTTTTGATAATGTTCTTCTGCTCCTTTCTTTTTCGGACGGATGTGAAGAATACGATGGTAAGACAGCCTGCAGACTCCACATAATGACTTTCCATTGATACTAATTTATCAATCACATTTGAAAATGTGTGTTCTTACCAACAAATGTACTTTGGTGGCATGCGTTTTAACACTAACAGTTTGAGACAAATGAAAAGACACAGGTTATAAGCAGCAGACTGTGCCAGGAGAGAATTTCTCTTTCTCTTTGAAAAGATGTCGTGCAGGTATTTCCGGAACTCATTTCATCCATCAGTACCATTTTCCCTTCTGTAACCGCTTGCTTTTTTCACCTGCTTCAGCACCATCTGGTGGCAGTTTCCCCCAACTGCACCACCTCCTCACACCTCCCCTTTGTCACCTCAACCACCTCCACTTCTTCCCCTGTCTCTTTATCCTGCTTCCATTAACCCTCTCGCCGCCTTCCTCTCCTCTGGTGACTGGCTGCATGTTGTATAGCAGTAGAAGAGGTGGTAGAAGTAGAGGTGGCCCCTGAGGTGGCCCCTGAGCCAGAACCAGAGGCAGAGCCAGAACCAGAACCAGAACCAGAACCAGAGGTAGAACCAGAACCAGAACCAGAACCAGAGCCTGAGCCTGAAGGTATGTGGCACGGAGGGGGATGGGGGTATTCTATCATCCTTTGCCAGGCAATAGGTGCGCTCCACCGGCTACAGCCAGACAGACCCCACTAATCCTTCTCCACACATGCCCACCATGTCTGCTAATGCTAAAGCTACCTTCCTTTCACCTCTGAACAAAGTCAAGACACTTACTAGTGAATTTAACATATTTTTATTTTAACTTCAACATAATCCTACATAGAGCATTTTCCAGTTATGGCATGACTGATATGTGGTTGTCTTTAGGCTCTGATTCTTCAAACTTTTCACTCTCAAAGTATCTTTCAAAACTTTTACAAATTGCTAAAAAGGAGACTGTGGGTTTTTTTTTTTTTTTGGGTTGTTCTGTCCAAATTTTCAACATCAGAATGATCTTGAAGTTGAAATGTGTCCAGAGATCGTGCTATCATCTTAGGATACAGTGTGGCAGCATTAATCTGACCTTATTCATATTGGAAATCAAATGGTTGGAATCCCATTCTAAGTATTTGTTTTTTTCATTTTAGATGGAGACAGAAAATGTAGACTAATTGGCAAATACATGAAATACCTTAAACCACTTGTTGATGGTGACTTTTCTTTTCCACACTGAGGACAGAGCCTGAAATACGGAGCATATTTTAAAAAGATGCAGTTCATGAAACTCTAATATTGGCCTCCTATATCTGTCCGTCTGTCTCACTACCTTAACACATGTACTCTAAATCGTCCTTGTGTTTGGAGTATATGGCCGATAAACATCAGAGGCACGGAATATCTTTATAACTAGTAGCATTTATTTATTTTACGCATGATTTTTAAAATTCTAGTTAAGTGAAAAAGACAGAAAATTACATTTCCGATTTCGTCTTTTTCACCCATTACCGGACAGATGTCTCTCTCTGTCTTATGGCCGCCATGTTTATATAAGTTTGTGCTGCATTCACATGTTATTTTGATAGATAAATTCATTCTAAATGAACCATAATGGCTGGATTTGATTCCAAAATGTGACAAATTTGGGACCACAATAATGAAACCGTTTCATACTTATTTATTAGCTTTACAGTGCTAATAAAACTGCATCAATACCATGTGAATGTGATTAAAGGTTAAAGGTTCTCATTGATGTTGAAAGGTGAAAGTGTAACTTCAAGTTGCCAACTTTAAATTCTTATATTATAGCCAGTTTTCCCTTTTTTCCAATTTTATATAATGCTTATTTTCAGATTTTTTTTATTTCTTTCATTAGCAGACAGTTTACCTGTTCATACTGGCTGTTGATAAATAGCAATAAGTTGTTTGTTTATTTTTTTAAATTTTGTTTATCATATTTGTTCATTTATTTTCACATTTTTAAAACATATTTGCTTCATTTTTGCTGATTTAGTTTAGTTATTTAGTCATTTTCCCAGTTGTTTGGTTTATTTTGTTTATTAGTATTGTTCATGTTTCTTCACATTTTCTTCATTATTGCTGATTTCCTGCTTAATTTGTTAATTTTTCTTAATTTTCTTGATCATTTATTCCATTTATTGTTAACGTCTTAAACCTACCTTCATTTTTTGCCATTTTTAAAAATTATATTGCTTATTTTTTGTTCATTATTTTGATTTTTTTTTTTTGCTCAATTTGGTTGTGGTTGTACATTTTTCTTCATTTTTTTAAACATTTTCTTCAATTTTCTGATTTGTTTTTTCTTCTGTCACTTTTTTTCATTGAGCTTCATGTTTTATTTATTTTCTCAATCATATTATATTTTTTGTTCCACTCTTAAACTTAATGTATTTTCAAAAAAATTTTTTTTCATTTTTGTTCATTTTGTCAATTGATTTGTACATTCAGCTCATTTTACCTATTATGTTTGTTAATTTTTCTTCATTTTATTAGATTATTTTGTTCATTTTTGACAATTTAGTTGTTATTTGGTCTTTTTTCCCTTAATTTTTTGATCATTTATTCCATTTTTATTCCTTTCGTAAATTTACCTTAATTTTGTCATGTAGTTTGTCCAATTTTGGTCATTTTGCCTATTACGTTTGCATGTTTTTTTCATTATTTTTGCTCATTTAGTTGCTTGTTTTGTCATTTTTTCTTCATTTTGCTGCTTTTTTTTGTTAATCTGTATTAATTTTTTTGACAATTTATTCCATTTTTTCATCTCCTCATAGACCTAACTTCATTTTGTCCTATTATTTTGTCCATTTTGTTAATTAATGTGTTCATTTTGCATATTATTTTTCTTCATATTTCATTTTGTTTGAGATTTTGTGACTTTTCTTTCATGAGCACCCACTTCACCTGTTCCTACTGGCTGTAAATAAATGAAACCTGGCAACTGGTTGAGAAGTTACAGTCCCTGAACAGTCCCGGCTCATGTCTCAGTCGAGGTGCTGTAATTTGGATCAGTAGTTTGGTTCAGTTTTCTGTTGTCCTGTTTTGCCAGCTAACTCTTCTTGTCTGTTCTGCTTTTGTTTTTCGATGCTTGCTGCATGCAGAGGCCGTTGAAGAGGAAGGTATGTTGACTTTACATCTGAAATTCTGGTTTTGGTAGGACCACCGTGTCCAGGTCTGTGTCTGTACTGGCGGAAGACGTGCTGTCTGTCCAAATTTTTACCTGTCTGTACAAATCCACGAGCGCTGCCCAATTGGACAGCTTCACATCCAATTCAGTTTATTCCTCATCATTAATTGAGCTCATTTGGAAAAGTGTTTTGATAGAGAAAAAGGGTGAAAGAATATGAGTTGCGAACGTGCTTCACTGCGCAGCGACCCCACTGTTGAACTCTTGCTATGCCACTTGTTATTTGCATGGCACGAAGCTGCCAAAATCTGGGTTCCAACACTAAAAATGGGGGAAAACAGCAACTTTCTTTTGTTGGTGTAAAATGGTTTCGGGGTCAAGCCAAAAAAACAAAAAAAAACAAAAGTGAGACATACTAGGTACTGGCTGGAAAAATACAACTCATGGTGACTTTTGAGGGACACGTCAGTGAGGTTTGAGGACAAAACTGGCTTAAAATAATCTTAACAGGTCTAATTTCCTGTAACTTCACTCACTGCAAGATGATTTTTGTAATCTTACGTATCAAATCCTCATGTTCTTAATATGTGAACTTGACATTTGTTTGCTTTTATTTACCTTTTATTAACCTTAACCTCCAAAGTGATGAGCAAAGCTACACTTTTCTTGTTTAAACTGTAATCAAGCATACCGTTTAATCCATGTGATGCCTGACAAATGAAATAATCTTCCTCATTTCTAACCCAATGACATGTACTTGTCCCCTCTTCATCTCTTAACCTGCAGAGGAGAAGCCAAAGTTCAAGTAAGTAACACAACTTTCCGGGATTTGGCGACATTTTGAGCCTCTTAACTTAAAATAAGTAAAAGGAAAAGCATTTAAAAGTCATAAATGATGCAACTTGTGGCTCACCGAAGACCCCAACGTTCTCTCTTAGGCCCTCAGCTCCTAAAATCCCCGATGGTGAGAAAGTGGACTTTGATGTAAGTGGATCAGAGATGATGCTGTGATGATTATACTGTGTGTTGTGTGTGGTGTTTGTGTGTCTGATTGTGTGTGTGTTTTTTTTTCTGGTTTTTGTGGCGTGCAGGACATCCAGAAGAAACGTCAGAACAAGGATCTGGTGGAGCTGCAGGCCCTGATCGATGCTCACTTTGAGTGCAGGAAGAAGGAGGAGGAGGAGCTGATCGCCCTCAAGGAGAGGATTGTGAGTTTTCCACCGCACTGGAACATGAAGCCGACTTTAATCCAGGACTCTATATTCAGAGCATGTATATGTAGATTAGTTTAAATTAGTTTAAATTCATGTTTTTTGATTGTTTGTTTAACCAGTAGATTGAAATTTTAACTGTTGGGTCCTGAACATTTTAATTAGTGTTCATTTTGTCAATTATTTGTCTTATATTTTTGCTTATTTTGCTCATTTTTTGTTCATTTTTTGGACTGTTTTGTTCATTGTTTGTTCGCTTCATAAACTTCCTTTTATCTGTCACCATGTTATTTATAATTTTGCTTCATTTTATTAGATTATTTTGGTCATTTTTGGTCATTTTGCTTCTTTTGTTCGAATTCTTCTTTAAGTTTTTAATCATTTTATTAATTTTTGCTCATTCCGCTTATGGTGTTTGCTCATTTTTTTCATTTTAGATTATTTTGTTCATTTTTGTTCATTTTGCTGATGTTTGATTATTTTTCTTGATTTTCTATATTACTTGTTTATTTTTGCTTTTTGCTTAATGTTTACTTTTTTAAGAATCATTTGTTCATTTTTGCTAATTTTTCCTAATTATCTTCATTTTTCTTTTTTGGGTTATTTTGTTCATTTTTCTTATATTGTTGCCTATTTTATTTATTCCTATTCCTATTACTTATTATTTTCTTCATTATTAAGCATTTTCTTGCTCATTTTTGTTCATTTTTGCTTATTTTGCTAGATGTGTTTCTTAATTTTTCTTCACATTTTGATTATTTTGTAATATTTTTTTCATCATGCTGCTAATTTTGTTCATTTTTATTCACTTTATTGGTTATTTATTCCACTTCTGTTTCCTTCTTAAACCTTCCTATCTTCATTTTTGTCATGTTTTTATTATGTTGCTCATTTTGTTTATTGTTTTTGTTCATATTTCATTTTATTTTCTTCATCATTTTGTTCCTTTTTGCTCATTGTATTGCTTGTTCTGTTCATTTTTAATACTTTTTTCATTTTCTTAGTTTTCTTCACAGACATCCCTTTATTTTTGGTCAGTTTGTTTATTTTTGTTCATTCTTGGGCCTATTCTTGATTATTTGGTTCATCTAACCCATTTTGTTGCCAATTTAGCTCATTTTTTGGTCACTGTGTTGATTATTTTTTTCATTTTGTTGCTTAAATTATATTCATTTCGTAGCTTAATTTGTTTTTTTATTATTTTATTGGCTATTTCATATTAAGAGATGGACTAAATCCTTCTTTTGAATGCTGTTTCAGGAGAAGCGTCGTGCTGAGAGGGCTGAGCAGCAGAGGGTCCGCGCTGAGAAGGACAAGGAGCGCCAGGCCAGACGTGAGGTCTGAGAACATTTAGGAGCTCACATATTATCTTAGATGTTTATTGGGAAACCAACAGGGTAAATAAGACAGGCATGAAAGGGAACAATGTGTAAGCTTTGTATTTATGCTGTGCTATGTCATATACATCATATTCCTTTGGAAACTTTGAAGTCCTATGATTGTTCATTTTGAGCGGCTTTTTTTCCTGGATCTTTTAAAAGTGGTAGAAATGGTAGAGATATGGAAGGTAGTAGCAGAAGCATGTCACATTTTAGTAGTTAAATGGTTGTAATAGCAGAAAGTCCGCGGGACAAGCAGTGTCATGTATACCAGTAAGTCTGGATCAGAACTTTTCCTAAACTAGGAGGAGAGGCGAATCAAGCAGGAGGCTGATGACAAGAAGAAGCAGGATGAGGAGGCCAAGAAGAAGTCCGCTCTGTCCAGCATGGGCTCCAACTACAGCAGCCACCTGCAGAGGGTGAGCGTGGAAGCACACGAAAGCACAACAAACACACACCGAATGCCTGTCTATGTGCGTTTGAGGGCCGTTGTTGCACATGTTAAAGTGCGTCTGTAAATCTGCTCCGACCAGGCCGACCAGAAGAGAGGAGGAAAGAAAGAAACTGAAAGGGAGAAGAAGAAGAAGATCCTGGCTGCCAGACGCAAGCAGCTCAACATTGACCATCTGAACGAGGACAAGCTGAAGTACGTCTCTGTGGCACTTAAACACACATGCTCCCAGACAACCCCCCCCACCCCCAGCCCAAAATTCATGATTTGGTTTTTCTGTTTCGTGCAGGGACAAGATCACTGAGCTGTATGAATGGATGCGTCAGCTGGAGTCTGAGAAGTTCGACCACATGGAGAGACTGAAGAGGCAGAAGTATGAGGTGAGACCTCCTTCCTCCTGGTTCCTGCTCACTGCAATAATATTTACTGCATTTACACTTATCAGAATTTGTGGAGTGTCATAAGATGTGCAGACTACCGTATTTTTCGCATTATAAGGCGCACCGGATTATAAGGCGCACCCTCAAAAAATGATCCATTTTTGGTTTTTTTTCCATACATAAGGCTCACCAGATTATAAGGCGCATTACGCAACACAAAACTTAGATAAGTCAAATTTTATTAAAAATTAAAAATATTATAAATTAAA
>JAQQAE010016793.1:0-11657 GCA_029823295.1 Pseudamia nigra
AAAATGAAAAAAAATAAATAAAATTGTAAATTAAGTGAATGAAAATGGATAAGAAATTAACAGAATAGTCAAGAAAATTAACCAAATAGTCAAGTAAATGAATATAAACAAGAAAATTAACAAAAATAAACAAAAATAATAAGTCACAAAAACAATCAGGGCGTTGTACCAAAATCCCAAAATGAATAAAATAATTTTAAATAATTAACAAAGAATTAACCAAAGAATTTGCAAAATGAACAAAATGGGGAAAAAATTAATAAAATAATCAAAAAATTGCAAAGAAAATTATCAAATAATCGAGGAAATAAACAAAAAAAGACTTTTAAAAAATCACCAAAAGGAACAAATTACTAAATAAAATGAACCAGAAAAGAATAAGATAATAAATTGGTGGTAGCATGTTGCCAGCTAAAACAAGGGTCAAAAGTAATGTGGTTCAGAAAAGGTTTGAATACTTTTTGCCGCTCTAGACACTCATTTTGTTCTTTTTGTCCAAAATGGCTCTTTAGATACTACGGGCTGCAGACCCCTTACATAACATGAGAGTAACTGTTTTGCAGAATACTTTTTGCTTTTACTCAGGTACATTCTTCTACTCTCCAAGGAGTAGAAGTAAAAAAAATAAAAAATAATCACAGAATGAAAACATTTGCAAAACAGTGAACAAACAATATTAACAAAATGAACAAAATAATAGACGGGAAATAATTAAGTGAATTAATTCAGTTCACAATATAATAAAGAAATTTAACAAAAAAATCCACAAAATAAGCAAAAAAACTGAACAAAAAAACATGCAAGAACATTTTTAAACGTCAACAACCTGAGCAACAACACTGGTAAAATAAAATAACAAAATAATCAGGTTTAAAAAATGAACAAAATAACCAACAACATTGAACAAAAATCCACAAAATAAGCAACCAATTGATCAAAACAATCAAGGAAATTAACAAACTATTTGAATGCAAAATGTTATTCAGTAATAAATTCCATGTTATGAAGTTACTACTGTACTTGAGTAGTTTTTTATGAAATACTCTTACTTTCACTCAAGTACTTTTGTTTATGAATACATCTACTTCTACTTGTGTCAATGTAATTATAAAGTAATAATACTTTTACTTGAATACTGTTTCTGTGTACCCAAATACCTCTGTTTAGTTCTGATGACAGTTTTCAAATTACAGTTGTGCCTTGTCAAAATAATTGTAAATCTATCTATCTATCTATCTATCTATCTATCTATCTATCTATCTATCTATCTATCTATCTATCTATCTATCTATCTATCCCCCTCTTTCTTTCCTTCCTTCCTTCCTTCCTTCCTTCATTTCATCCATCCATCCATCCATCCATCCATCCTTCCTTTCTTCTTTCCTTGATTCCTTCATTCCATGCATTTATCCATCCATCAATCCATTGTTCCTTCCTTCCTTCCTTCCTTCCTTCATTTCTTCCATCTGTCCTCCCTACCTTCCATCCATCCATCCATCCATCCATCCATCTTCTGTATCGAGGTAGATGGTCGCCTACCCTGAGCTGCTGGTTCTGCTGGAGGATGAACTGTATAACCTACTTCTCCTATACAGCCTTAGTATTGACCATGTAATTGCTTGCTTAGTGTTGTAAAACTGGAGGATGATAGAACATCCTCCAGTCTTAAAATTCCCTCTGACTGTTTGAAATAAAACTGCAACTAATGATTACTTTCAGTTTCCCAGTGCACAGGATAACATCATCAAAATGTACTGCTTGGTTCCATATACAAATTTATTCAGTTTACTGTCATAGAAGAAAGAAGAAAACAGAAAATATAGCACATTTTACAAGATGGGTTGAGAGAATATATACTTTTTTCACGCCTATTATAGATTATCATTCAGTTTATTAGTCAGCAAGTAGTGGATAAGCTCTAATTTGAACATTACCCATATCCTGAGGTTGAGTTGAAAATATTTGCGTTTGGATTTGTTATTTTTTAAAGCACGAAACCATAACTGAACTATATACATGCTAATCTTATGATGTTACTTAATTTCTTGACATAAATCTGCATTTATACATGATAATACCATCATCTTGTCATTATTTTTCATGCAAAACATACAGTAGCTGTTCATAATTTTCTTTTTTTATTTGAAATTGACTAACATTTTTGCGGCTAAGCCATCCCCTCTCTGCCAAAACAAGCTATTTATACCAGCCACAGGCAATTCTGGCTCATTTTTAGCTTACATTTCAATCTAATCTCTTTTTAGGGCACACAGCAATGCGTACAGTGTGTACCTCTGGTTCATATTGTTGGTCCTTGCCCGGGTTGTCCCCTGACACATCTGCATTACTCTGCAAGCTTTCTTCTGCTCCACATAATCCATCAGATCTCAGCGGGGACGGACGTCACGTCACGTACACCTACATTGAAGGCACAAATGATTTGGGAGCAGAAATTCAGAACTTATAGGCGATAGTAGAGATGTGCTTATTTGTATCTCTGCTTCAGATATAACAATGCTGAATCGAATGTAAATCTGCTCGGAGTGCAGTTAATGTGATTGCTGAAAGTACTCTGTATTATTGAGTGGCTTCAGTGGACTGTCTATATGCGGATTGCGACTGACTCATTTAGAGTAAGGCTAAAGCACACAGGGTCTGGCTTTAAAGCTTAATGCAGTGCACTGTGTGCCTATACATTTACCCACTTCAGTTTAAAACAGCTTTGACAATGTAAGTGGTTATATAACAACTCAAATAATTTCTTTTCCCTGGAGGGTAAATCCATTTGGCGCACAGCAAGAGGAATGTTTGGGAATTATGTAAATTCCTAAAACCAACACAGTGGCTAGAAATGCTCTCACTATTTCATTTCAGGCTGGTGATCCGCTGTGAAAACACGACATAGAATGCGCTTTTCTCATGTTGAAAACCTCGTCAACTAACTGTATGCAAACACAAACATATGCACCTAAAGGGAACGAGTCAGATGGGTTTTGTCTCCTTCTGTGAACAGCAGATGATGAAGAGGGGGGCAGGTTGCAGCTCTGCAGGCTGGATGGTGATATCTGCTGCTACATCTCATTATGTGTTGGTTATGTAATCCTCGGGTTTGTAAATTGCTTATATGCAATCATGAAGTTTAAAGTGGGATTATGTCCCCGGCAACCAAATGTCACTTAAATGTATATTTCCCATTGGACGGAAGCAGAAAATCCACAGCAAATCGACAATCTGGTCAATACTTAGTTTTACTGATTGTCATTACAGGCAAGGATGTGAATGAAGGTAACATGTAGATTAGGTTCAGACGTCACTAAATGGGATTTTAATATTTATATCATGTAACGCTTCAGTGATCTTTTCATTTGCCATATTTTATATTATAATGTGCCCCATATAATGAAATATACAAAATGCTATTGTCTCTATGAGCCTAAATTTCAAGAACACCACATAAATTGTATCCTTATACAATATGACACATTGTAGATCTGTGTTTTTTTTTTTTTTTTTTTGCTTCACGCCCCCCCCAAAATAAATGTTTTGTTTGTACTTGGGGCCTGAAGTCAAAGGTCTAGATAACATAATATTTTCACGGACAAAACATGTGCTGATGTGAGCCAAAGTTGGTATAAATGGACAAAACAATAAAGAGATTAAAAGAAAGCATCCACAAAATGAATGAAAAAATTGAGCAAACAGAGCAAAATAGTCCAAAAAAGGAACCATGAACAAAATAAGAAAGTGATGAAAAAAGGAAAAAATCTACAAAAATGAACAAAAAAGTACACACAATGAAAAAAAAAGTAAAATAATATACAAAATTTAAGAAAAAAGTTTGGTGACCCAGTAAGAAAAGCTCCACAACCACTAGTTTGAATGAGCTCATTTTTAAAGATTTACAGCAGTTAAACATACAAATAGGTCATAATGGTGGACAGAGACTGCATTATGACTTCTGTTACTTTTTGTACTTTCAGTATATTTTGCTGATAAATGAGATATTTTTTAGGTTGAAGTGAGGTTTGCAGTGAATACTTCTTCCACCTTGATTTTTATTTACTGTGGTAGCTAGGATTATTCTGCTTTGAATTCTGACTAAATTAAGGGGTTTCAAAGCGGAAAATATGGCTGAGTCTGCCAGCAGGTCAAACGGCTTTGGGGTCTTTTCAATCCAGGAGAAAACTGCCTTCTACAAGATACATTTGATGCATTGTGTGGCCGTGAGGAATTATTCTTGTATTTTGTTACACAGTGCAAATTTTTTTTGCTGTATCAACAGTGATAAAGTAAATAAACTTACATAATAACCCAATTCTGTACTATACATTTTTAAAGCAACTTCACCATAACACCCATAACATTCATTATAACCCTTATTTTCTCAAAAGTCAGTGACACAGTTTGGAATGAACATGAAGCACATAAAATATTCAAATTAGACAGGTGGACCAATTTGACTCATAAAGACTGCAGATACCACTGATTTGAATAAACCATACTGGTCATTAATTTTACTTACAAAGATCATAACATGTCATCTGGGTGCCAATAAACTGAATTGGTGTTATTAACTTTCTTTATAGTTTTTAGCTTCAACCTTACATAAAAAAACACTTGAGGCAGAAATAAAGCTTCAGTGGTGTGCGAGGTCCTCATTAAAGACTGACCTTCACAGCTTCTGATGACACACACTATCCAAAATTTAATAAAAGTGATGTAAACAGTTTTAGCAGACAATTTTAGTGTCTTTCTCCACTCTGTCAGTTACACTCCCACAAAACCTCACAAACATTCAACCCCACTGACACCTATTGGAAACTCAAAAAATGTCAGAAAATCACACAAAACTACTGTGGTTTTGGAAAAAACGTACCACACATCAGAATACTGATTGGCTCCAAAATATTCAAATGTTTTGTGACCAGTTCAAACTTTGAACCATGTTCTTGTATTAAAGTATGATAAAGTTGTGTGGCTCTGAATTGGGGTGTGTTGTACCATTTGTGCCTGCTTTCATTGGAAATTAATGGGATTTTTTTTTTGCCAGAATTTACAGGTTTTATGTGTGATTTGTGAGGGTTTTCATGAGGACCCAATACAGAATACATGTACATACATAACAGCGTTGAATAAGAATGTGTTCCTTCTACACTTCCCATGTCAGGTACACAATTATGTAGTAAACAGAAAGTGTTAAAAGACACTTTCTGGGACACATTCTAAGTTATTGAGGTTTTTCAGATTGACTGACCTCCATTACTTTAAGTAATCATGGTCAGTCATTTCTCTTTACTTGTTTGTTAACCATAATATGGATTTGTACAGTAGCTGTAGTGGCACTAACAAAGCTATTGACTCTGTATCCATCCTTCCTCTGCACAAGACAACTGATGAGCTAAAGCACATTAAGATGGCAATAAATTGCACAATTTAACTCACTGATGATTTGAAACTGACGGAGAACTGGTCTAATTTATCTGACTCCACACTTAATTTCTCTACCTAAATTCTCCTGCGCGTTGGTTTAATGATGGAAGACCCGAGATTCAGTTCTCAATCACCATTGGTCAATTTATTGAGCAGCAGAATCAGCAAGTTACAGGCCTGGGTCACATCGCTTCCCTGACAAACAGCAGAATTATGTCAGTTCACGAAGTCTGACCCCCTCATTTTCCCTGACCCAGCAACGTATAGCCTAACACTGGGTGTGCTATCGATGAAGGTAGATGTCAACGTCTCATTGGTCCACGTGTCCAACTCCAGTTCTCCGCTTTCTCTCCTTCTGGCTGCAGTTCCTGTTATCAAAACAGAGCAACCTGCCTATGCTAAGTTCTTCTCTCCATTCTGCACGTCATTTGTATCTGTTCAAGGCCTTGTTGATATCTATAGAAGCGTCTTCAAACTATGCCCACACTCAGATCACACAGTCTTTAGTCTTAAGATTTTATACCCGGATCCACATGGACAGGTCTGCTGTAAAGTAGAAAATGGTAAACCTACTGTATATTTACACCCCCTAAAGAGAATCAAATGCAGTTATGAATTGTTTTTAAATAAACAAATGGAAGCAAGTATGCAAATATAATACTGTTGTGCATGTGTATTCTCAAGGGCAAGGTCATCCACTTCTCCCCTTTACGACACTCCTCGTCTCCCTGTGAAACAGACACTGAGAGCCAAGCGTTCACACCAACGCTCTTATTCTTCACTGTCTGTCGAAACCCCCATGTATGTGCGCGTCTTTTATTATGACTTCAGTGACCAGTCACACAACCAAACTCTCACACTCTCAAGCTGATTGAAAGGTGAAACTGGTTGCATCATTGGAAAAGCTGAACAAGTGTGTGCGTCTTCACTAAATTAATTACTGACAGATTTAAAAAAGAAGAGGGAAGGTAGGTTATTCATGAGCACATGGCTTTCAAATCCCAACAAAACCTATTCTGGGGAGCTACTTTGTGAATCTGATAAGAATGCAAAGCTAAATGTAGCTTCTATGAACAATCTAAAATATAAAACATGTTCTGGGTTGTTTAACACTTTTTTGTTCACTGTATAACTCCAAACATGCTCTTTAAAAGTTTGGATATTGAAATTTTCTGACTGGTAGTGTATATATAAATGTGATGAACCCCCAGAAAGGGTGCAGCTTGTCCACATGTTAATAATTAAAGCCACTTTGTCCAGAAATCTGAAGTGCTCTGTTTCGTCTCTAAAAGTAAAAGCCAGCCAAATGGGAGAACCAAACCCCAAACTCCTCCTAGATTTCCTTTTGACCTACATATTTCAGGAGTTATCAGCTTAGAGAAATACACGGTTATTAAATATTCATCTGGCGTTGTCCGTAGACTTTTCAGTAACAGTAAAGGGAGAAAGGAGCGCAAGAAGTGGATTCATTTGTCTCGCCATTACATATCCTCTAAGGCTGCACTTTGACGTGGACAGAAAGATAAGTTCAGGACATTTAGACCTTCTATATGCACACTATTTATAGCCTGCTCATGCTGTGTCACTCGAGCAGAAACGCAAACCTGAACACCACCTCCCTTTGAGACTACAGTGTACAGAAATATCACTTACATAAGTCACATTACTCACACCTTTTAGCGGAACGTGTGGCTCATGATGCTCTGAAAAGGTGGGACTGAGCCGTTTGTGTGTAACACAGACCAAGGTGGAGAAAATGAGACTGGCTTTGAAATGCAAATTGTTTATTGTGTGCCAGCTCACAGCAGTAAATCCAAGGCGAGTGTTCCATGCAAACACATGAATCCATTTCACAGAGACAATACGGATACGGCAAAATGTTTTTGTTTTTTTTTTTTAATTCAAATGACTTTGAGCTTTTGTGTGAGTCTGCACAGATCTAATAAATGGAAAATATTATAGTATGAATTCAATCATGACTGTGTTACAAGGACAAATGCAAAGCAGTTAGTGCATAGAAATTCAGTCAGCAGATGAAATAAGCAGAAGAAATTACACTTCATGTGAGCAAAAGAGCCCTCTACTGGTAGCACACACACAAACCAGTGACATCTGTAAATAAAATATTGAAGTACTAACAGTGTAGTAAAATAGAATATGTATAGCTTTCAGATATGAACGCGGAAAGCTGGCAAAGTACTCAACACTGGCTGTCAATCTGAGTTTGATTGTAGAGAAAAGGCACAGTGATCTGTGTTCAGGCTTTGGATTTGCAGCATTTACTGAAAGGCAACGATGCTGACGAGATCATTTACATTCTAAAGCGCTTTACAAGATGAAATGTTCTAAAGTGACCAGCGGGATTGCATAGCAAGAGTTAAATGTCACTTAAGGTAGGTGATATGATAGTGCTGATTTTCTTACAGGTTTATTTTGACGATACTAACCTGATGTGACAAAAACATCCAATTATAACATCTGAGAAGCAAACACCTGCTACGGGGTGGTGTATTTAAATCAGTCAACTGACTCTGTATGACGGTACATTCTCCTCAAATTATACAGTGGCACTTTTGGTTTCTTTTTTGAAAATGTGGACCATAATTGTTTCCAATGCTTTTTTTTTTTTTGCTGAATTCACTAAAAACCCTTCTTTCTCGCCAAATTATTTTATCTTTCACTAATTTTATAAATTAAGTCATTTCAATTATCAAACATGATCAAACATGCGAATCATTGGTATTTCGCTGTGGCGACCCCTGAGGGGAGCAGCCGAAAGGAGAAGAAGAATTATATGCCAATTTATGCTTCATACTAATATTTGCAACACTATAAAATTCTATCCATATCACTCATCTGTTAGTCTATTAGTTGACACTTACTAGTTGATATTGAGAGATGGCCTATTGTTTTACATTGAAATGATTGTATATTCAGGTTGCACCATGGGTATAGTTTTACAGTCTATGACAACACATGACAGGTTAGGTATACATGAAGGTACTTGTACAGTTTAAATGCATGGTAATAGAATGTACTACATGTTTGACTTGTGGATACGTGTGTATATAGACATTAACACTAGTCACGTTACAGTGGCAGGTTTAACGGCATGCTAATGGACTGACTGTGACGAGTTAAGTGGAAATTTTCATTGATTTATGGTTATTTCGTCCATCAAGAACATGGGTCTGCAACCTGTGGCTCTTCAGGCGCTTCTCAGTGGCTCCTGTGGCCTTGTCCAGTGATGAAGTGTATATTATGTGATATTATAAAAAATCAAAATGAACAGAATAGTCAACAACAAAAAGAGAAAAATGGTCTAGATAATTAAGGAAAAAAATAGGGGAAAAAATCCTCACATTCGACAACATCGTCAATAAAATGACCAAAACCAAGAATACGATCAAGGTCAAGACAAAATTCAGAAGGAAACTCACACAAATGACGAACATGAATCAACTTGATGAAAATGAATACAAAAATGAACAAAAGAGTCAAACTACTAGACAAAAAAGAAAAAAAATAAGCAAAATATTCCATAAAACAAACAATAATTAACTAAAATAATCAAAAATTTTTTTTTGATAAATAAAAGGCTAAATAAAATAAAGATAAACTGAAAATGACCTAAATCATCTGCAAAGTTCAAAAACTTCCAAAATAATCAATAAAATGAACGATAACGTGCAAAGTAATGAAGTACATTAACAAAATGATCAACATAACCATACATTTTTAAGATTTATTTTTACTTGTGTGAAAATGGCTCCTTGGATTGTAAAGGTTGCCGACCCCTGATCTAGAAGGACGTGTGGGATACATTTTCATTGAAATTTCCCATGTTTATGTCAATTTTCTTTAGCTGAAAGAAAAATGTGAGTTGCATTTACAATATGGAAGCTTTGCTGTGGTAGAACGAATCTGACGAGCTGAGAGATGGAACAATATTTTAAGGCGAAACTGTAAAATGAACTGACATGCTTGACCAACGCACCCTGTTCCTCTGGTGTCTTGTAATCATGAGAGTTGGGCACATTGCACAAAAATAGAATCCATCTGTGCAAAATTCTCTAATTTCTCTCTTTGTGAGGGTCTCGTTAACCATCCCAGACTTGGATTTGGCTAGATAATCTGTAAAACAAGTCAATGTGAAGGGACTCAGCATTAGTTTAACATTAAATCTAATCTGTATTTATAAATCTTTATATAAAATAAATCTACCATTTGGCAACTGTCTACTTCAACACAGTAGTATACAAAGTTAACTGCATGCACCAGATGTGATTATATTTTTATATCATTGTCGACGTCAGTTGTCCTTAACAGAGAAGCTACTTTCAGATTAGTCGTTTCCTCCGCACAGTTTCAGCAGCAGCTTCTTGTAGTCGCCAGAGGTATCACCCTGAAAAAGACATCAGAGCAACGTAAATTTCAAATTGTCCTGCGTTTCTATCTCTGCTATAATAAATAAGACTGAGACTTACTGAGATGTGAGTGTACAGTGATTTGCCGTAAGTCCTCACATACACCTGTCTGATGTCCACCATGTCAATCTCAGAACGGGACACCATGATGCGGATCAGGGTTCTGTCCTTGGTCCCCGCTCCCTGTTTACACATCGTAACAGGACACTTCATTCATCTGCCGCAGTTAATTACCTATTTATTTGTCATTCTACTTTTTACTGAGAAACAAGTGGTTGCTATATGTTCATCGGCTACATTCTCATTCTATACAGTATCTTTGTTTGGGGAACAAAAAAATAATAATAAAAGAATCAACTAAAATGAATGGGAGGACTTGCTGTTTATAGGAGGTGTCACTTCAAATCTGTGCACTCAAGTTATCCACATACATGACATTTTACCTCTTTGAATAAGGTGTTGCACAGATCAGACTAATATATTGTATACAGCTGAAGTCAAAATTATCAGTTACTGTATTTTTTTCTTTATTTTTTAAATTCAACTGCTGTGTAAGAGTGCCAGGATTTTTAACTGAGCATTTCAAAGCATTCTAGTTTCATTTAGCAACCTAAAGTCCAACATAATTATTTTAGAAAACAAAAATGACCAGGGTCAATATTATTAACCCCCAGTAGAACTGACATTTTGTATTTAGGCAGGGCACAAAACCACCACTCTTTAACCGAGTAATGGTCCAAGTGTGCAAACTGGACCTGCAACCAATGTGTCCAATATTCACTTCAGAAAGGATTTGAGGCATCACTTGTAAAAACATCATGTCAAAAACTAAAGAAATGAGCTTAGATCTGAAAAGGATTGTGATGGACAGAGAAGACGCATGTATACAATTATCCATGTGTTTCCAAGTATGGGAAATATTGTGAAGAGAACCAGAATTTCATTTGGGGGGGCTTATAAATTTGACCTCAACTGTATACAACTAATACAAGCATGCTTACATTACAGTTCTGTTCATCTCTTGGCACATACAACCAGAGTCAACCGTACAAACAGAGACAAAATTGACCAACTGATGTGTCCAAAAAACAAACAAGTACCACTATTTGTCTCTGAAACACCACATTATGTCATTTGAGAATTTCTGCACCTCATGTGTACTAAAGTCCGGTGTTAAATATCCTTAACCAAAATTCAAAGTATGCACTGCAATACTGATTATGAAACGGTGAAATGTCACGTGACCAAACAAAATCGCTTTGATGTTTTAGACTACTGTGGCATAATGCATCAGCACGGAAACTATTCCACTCGTATACAGCACTAACACACCGTGATGTGCTAGAGAGGCAGAGAACATGACTGGTAACTAGTACTTGTGGTTAGAAACAAACCCTCAAGATAATGACCATGTATCCACTTGGTTTTGAAATGTATCGCGCGTGAATTACAAGTTAAACGGGCGTACTGCATTATGATCTGGTTGCTATAGATCACTGTTTGAAATGGTCTGGTACACATCTGGCCACACATCGTTTGTAACGTAAACACTACTGTATGAGGATTTAACAGGAAAAGATATCTATGTGGAATGTGGAGGTTGTTTTGTAACAGCAAATGCCTATTTAGCCTTTGGGTAGAAGTGAGGTACAGGCAGTTCTCGGGTTACGCGGGACTCGGCCTACGTCAAATTCGATTTTACGACGCCTGCGTCTCGTCCATCATTTTGTCTCCAGTCGCTGCGTAGTGTAGAGTGTTTGTGCTACGTAATTTTCTCGGTATCCTCGCTTTTTTCACGCT
>JAQQAE010016794.1:0-11657 GCA_029823295.1 Pseudamia nigra
TTGCTATTCTTGCTTCATATTGTTCAGTGTCTCAGATATTGTGCCAATTTTTGTTCAGTTTATTGCTTATTTTGTTCTTTGTCTCTGCTATTTTGCTCATTTTGTTCACATTGTTGCTTATATTGTTCAGTGATATTTGGCTTCTTTTTTGTTCATTTTATTAGTTATTTTGTTTATTGTCTCAGTAATTTTGCTCATTTGTTTATGTTGTTGCTTTTTTGTCCATTGTCTCAGTTATTTTGATAGTTTTTGTTCATTTAGTTGTTCATTTTGTTCATTGTATTGTTATTTTGCACAGTTTTGTTCACATTGTTGGCTACATTGTTCAGTATTTTGTTTATAATTCTTCTTTTTGATTCATTTTTTTGTTATTTTGTTTATTGTCTCCGTTATTTTGCTCATTTGTTTATGTTGTTGCTTATTTTGCTCAGTGTCTTCTTATTTTTGCTCATTTTGGTTCACATTTTTGCTTGTATTGTTCAGTGTCTCGGATATTGTGCCAATTTTTGTTCTGTTTATTGCTTATTTTGTTCATTGTCTCAGTTATTTTGCTCTTTTTGTTCATTGTCTTATTTGGCGCATTTTTGTTCATGTACTGTAGTTTCCCAATGCTGCTTAAACATGCTTATATGTTATATTGTAAAATATTTTCATTGTTTTGCAATACATCCTTAATTTGGGCATAAGAGCACTCAGTAGGATTCACCATTCATCTATTTTTTTGTTTTTTGCAACAGCATTGAGGAATTACACGGATTTTATCTTATTCATACACGTAAATCTTGGGTCACAGATGAAAAAAACAGCTCTATTTCGTTGTTATTTTTTTCCTAATTATTACATAGACTAAAGGAACAAAAATAAAGTGAACAGTGGGCACCAATCACCTTGACCTTCACTAAAACTTTCGGTGCCATTCATGTATTGTCACCAGGGTTTCCCGCCAACATGCTCCCCAGCTTTTCTGTGAATAGGGGACAGACATGTCTGGGAGTCCCAAAATGGGAGAGAGTCAACTTTTCTTTTTTCTTTCCCACCTTTATTTCACTTCATTCCGTCTTTCTTCTTTTTCTGCACCCTCCACCTGTTCCCCTGGGGCGCAACCATTGTCCAAACCGCAATAGACAGTCAATTTAGCATGAAGTAATTGAAACCCTCTTTGTCATTATAGGAGCTGCTCCTCATTGGGCCTCAAGTGTGGGAACCTGTCGTCAAAGCCAGACCCACACCTATTCTAAACCGGAGATTGTCTTCAGTGACATTTCCACAGACACACTGTAGACTTCATCAAATAATCTCAAAGGCCTCTCACTTACTGCACCTGTTAACGGTTAAGTAGGAAATGCAGTAAGATATATGCCCTTCTATTAAGAGTGGTATTGCCCCAGATAGTTTGTTATAATGTAATATAGACTTCATAAACCTCTACAAAATCTCAATTTCTACCATAAATGAATCGACATATAACATGTTTATGTAGTTTGCTCTTTAAAAATACTGAATTATTTCCTTCGTTTAGGTGGCCCATGAACAAAATTAGCATAGATTCAACAAAATGAACCAATCAGTGACCAGAAATGATCAAACTACAAAACAAACTTGACATAACCGAGCGAAAACAATTAACAAAATGAACAAAAATTAAGGCAGAATTAACAAAAATAAAGCAAACAGTCAATATAATGACCAAATGCAGGCAAAAATAAACTAAACAATCAAGGAAATAAACAAAAATCATACTGTTATGAACAAAAATGAGCAAGATCATTTATAAAATGAGCAAAAATTTAGAAAATAATAAAAAATAAACAAAAGTCGATCAAATATTAAGAAAACAAACAAAAATTACTAATTAAGAAAATCACACAATACTCTTACAATAACAACAAAATGAGCAAAAATAGACACAAGTAATAAAGTTAAAAAAAATGAATAAAATAATAAATCAAAAAGCATAATAATTTAAAAAATAAGAAAAATTAAACACATTTAATCAAGGAAATAAAAAAAATAACACAAACTGTATAAAATGACACAATAATTCACAGAATTAACTAAATTAACAAAATAATCAAAAATAATGACAAACAAAATGATCAAACAAATGAACAAGTGAAGAGACTGATTTTAAAAAGTATTTAAAATGAACAAAAATCAATGTAACAAGCAAAAATGGGCAAAAATAAACAAAATTGTCAAGGAAATGAACAGAAATTTACAAAATATAACAAGCAACATCAACAATATAATCAAGAAATGAACAAACAATCCACCATAATCCACTGAAGAGACAAAATCACTAAATTAAGAAAATGAACAATGAACAAAATAATCCATGAAGTGAACAAAATCCACAAAACAAATAAAAAATGGACAAAATAATGAAGATCTTGAAAAAAATAGCAAAATAATTCACAAAACAAATAAATGAATCAAGAAAATTGACAAAAAAATGACCAAAAAATCTAAAATGAAAAAAAAAAATCCACAAAAATGACCTAACTTAATTAATTAATTGAGAAACTGAAGAAACAAAATCTAGAAAATGAATAGTGAGCAAAATAACCCATCAGGTGAACACAAAGTCCACAAACAAATTAAAAAATGAACAAAATATTCAAGAAAGTGTTTAAACAATGAGCCAAATAATCCACCAAAGTCCACATGACAAGTACAAAATGAACCGAATAATCAAGAAAACAAATACAATGATCAAAAAATAAGACAAGGTTTATTTTGATGCAACTAAGTAGACCCCTGGGCCTCTGTGGTGCAGATTTTAGGCAGGAACGTGTTGACAGCAGTGTAAACACGGTGGTGGTGAATGGTCCAGCTGCTGCTCAGAAGACAAAGCCACAGCCTCCACCTCCGGAAAGCCCCGACCGAGACCTGCTCTTTCTCACACTCGTTGCCATTCAGAGCTGTCAACTGGAAGTGTGTGTGTCCCAGTTTCACTCCTGCACTCTCAGCTCTCACACTTTATAGCTTGTAAGTACAGCCATATGGTAATAGGCAGCTTAACATTTCCATGTGAATATGGCAGTGAGCAGAAATCGAGGATTCATTATGGCACCAAACCTGCTGGAGATCTGACCGTTGAATCACTGTTGATCTGTTTATTGAGCCCCACAATAAGTATCTCTTTCCAGCAATCAGTTGGAGTGGTGAGAATGGCATCTAAAGCATGCCGCATGCAAGCCCACTTATTATTTTTTCTCCATTCATGGTGCACAACAATGCATTCCACCAGTTGTATCTGCATATTCTGCAAAGGGATGCCCTGGCCTACTTAGGAAGACAACGAGAGGACCTGCTATGCTGGAAGATGAAAGAGATGAAGCAAAGATTCCCTTAAACTTTTGTGCAAATGCAAATCAGCATCAGTGGACCCCTAAACCCCTCTCCAATATTTCTAATTGTACCCTCAGTGTACTGGAGTGGAGCTTCTTCCTGCTGGATCTAATTGAATATTCAGCGCTGTGTTTCAGGACAAAGCAAAAAAAAGTCAATTTTAAAATATCTTCAAACAATGGTATACATACTTCGAGTCTGGATATTCAGTATGACTTACATTTATCCCCTGTAATACACTACAGTACTTTACACAAATAATGACAACTTTGGAAACTGCCGGGTTGATGTTTATTTTTCTTGACTATTTTGGCCAATTTTTGTTCATTTGTGTTTTTATCAGTTTCTGCTCAATGTTGATATTATTTTGTTCATTTAGTGCTTATCAAAATTTATACTTTTCTCAATTATGTTGTTCACTATTCTTCATTTCCTTTTAGTGTTTCAGCATTTTTTTAGATAGTGTGTTGATTTTTGGTTGATTTCTTGCTTATTTTGTCCATCCTCACTCAAAATGAATACTTTTCTCAATTTTGTTCAGTATTGTTCATTTCTTTGTGTTTTTCAGCATTCTTTTTAGCTTACTTTGTGGATTTTTGGTTGATTTAGTGCTTATTTTGTTAACATTACATCAAAAAGAAAAATGTTGTCAATTATTTTCACCATATCACCATTGTTCATTTCTCTCAGTGGTTTTGTCGGTTTGTGTAAAAAAAAATTTTAGATTTAAAGACCGACTTTCCATAGATAATGACGATTTTGGCCACTGTTGTGTTGATTTTTCTTTACTATTTTGGTCATTTGTGTTAATTTCCTTTTACTTTGTTCACTATTGATCTTTTTTTTTCTTTAATAATTTCTGTTCAATTCTGATTTCACTTTGTTAATTTTTGTTGATTTACTAGTTATTTTGCTCACGTTAACAGCACCTCTCTGTTATTTTGTTCAATGTTGTTCACTTCTTAGATTATTTTGTGCATTTTTGATTGGTTTAGTGGTTAGTTTGTTCAAATCAAAGGGAACAAGTTAAATGTCATTCAAAAATAAAAATGATTTTACATTTTAAAGTAAAATACGTAAAATTGTTATATGTGGATTGATATAGCCTAGAGTAAAAAAAATTAAGTCAGTTTATAATCAGTTTTGGTCCCAATTTTGCTCATTTTTCCCCACTTTGCATCCTTCATAAGTAGCCCTTACTCATGTACTAACAAGTCATAAGCAATGAAGCAAGCCCACATTTACATAGTAATAATTTAATATTTATTGTCAAAAATTAACTCTCTGAATTTACAGTAACTAAGGCAGGCACATTCTGGAAATATTGTGGTTCGGTTAGTTTCAGCGCATACATGTACCAGTAGTTTAAAATACAAAATACTCGTTTCTGCAAAATACAGTATATTCTGCCCAAATTGTTTGATAACAGACAAACCAGCCATTAGGAACACTATCAGCACTTTAAAAATGCAAATGACACTTTTCACACATTGTCATCAGGAAAAGTAGGTAAAGTTGTTGTTTTTGGAATCACTTGAATGAAGTTTAGGGACAAAGGTTTATTCCGAATGAATCTTCAAGACAGACTTGATTTAAAGTAAAAATACTAACTTTGGAGAAGCAGACTGAATATGTTTTAATGTCTATTGGCTGTGGCTTGTTTAATAAGTGGTGCAATCTAAGGGGTAAGGTAGCATTACTCTACGGTTAGCATCTCTTCAAGGGTTTTAACCACAAATTAACAAAGCATGAAGTGTAAACACTACATCAATCAATCAATCAATCTCTCAACTGATTTCTTGTTACATTTGAAATGTTTTAATGTTAAAATGAACAAATGATATATTGATGATTAGGCCATGAATGAATGAAGGGACATAAGGAACGCCTCTATATGTTAGCATTGGCCGAGGTGGGTAGTGCTCAAGTACATTTACTCTTTTACATAGAGTTGTTTTTCCATTAAAATGTACGTCTAAGAGTAGTTGTTATACAGAATACTTTTTACTCTCACAGTTGTGATGAAAAAATGTACATTTAACTTAGTTACATTTAGGGTCACCTCAAGGAGTAACAAAAAGGTCGACATAAAAAAAAAAAGCACAATTATGAAATGACAAAAATGGGAAAAATTATCAAGCAAATTCAAAGGGAATAAATTAAGCAACAAAATGAGCAAAAATAATCACAAAAAAAGCTAACTTAATGCAAATAATTACAAAAAGAAACAAAATTAACAAATGAGCAAAAAAACAAAAAGAACAAAAATCATCAAAAAAAATAATCAGTAAATCAGTGGAGTAAATACTTAAATTAAGATGACAATAATAAAGCAAATTAACAAAATATTAATGATAATGAACAAAATGTCAAACTAAGCAACATTATGAGTAAAATGATTAAAATAATCAAATAAGTTAAAAAAAAACACAACAAGAAAATAACGAACAAAAATCAAGAAAAACCATCAAAAACTAATCAAAATAATCATAGAAATGAACAAAAATAACCAAAAATACCCAATGGCAATATTATAGGTTGTTGGTTTTATCAGATACCTTTTTACAGTTAAGTATGTAAATGAGTACTTCTACTTGAGTCAGTAGAATTATAATGTGGAAATACTTTTACTTAAGTACTATTTCTCTTTACCCACCTCTTACAAAAGTCATACCTGGCCTGTTTATACACAATTTTTTAAACAACTGCACCACCCTGGGCGACACGGTGGTGCAGTGGGTAGCACTTGTGCCTCACAGGTCCTGGGTTCAATCCCAACACCGGGTGGTGGGGCCTGTCTGCGTGGGTTCTCTCCGGCTTCCTCCCACAACTAAAAACATGTACTAGGTTAATAGTATGCCATAGTTGCGAATGCAAATGATCGTCTGTATAGTCATGTCTCAGCCTCAAATTGTGAAGCGCCTATGTAATAATCAGTGATTATGATTGGCGCTATACAAATAGAATAGACCAATAGACCTCTGGCACTGACCTACCATACAAGAACATTTTAAATAAACACATTTATTCTTTGTTTTGAGACATCGAATAATAAGGAGGGCAGCGATGCAGGGTTTTCCTAATGGCCCTGGACTTTTTACAATTAACTTACTAGCGTTACATATACACCGATGTAAATGCCAAAAACCACATCTAGAATCACAAATGAAGATGCCAGGAAACAGGTCGACTGGATGGAAGACTCTGGACGTCACTGTTTGACTCTGACGGGTCGCTCCTATGTCTAATACATTTTTTCCATGATTAGATTTAGTGCAAGATTATTTCAAACAGGAGGTACAGACACGTGGACTTCAGTCTGGCTGCGGACAAGGAGGTGATCTCTCGTCAATTCACAGAAGTCTATGGGTCGTTTGAGATTGAGAATCAGCTGAGGGACGGCTTCGATTGGATGAGGTTACAGGATTTCTCTTTAACCCATGTAGGGATATTTCCACTCTGTTAGTGGGACGTGCGTCTGCTTCACTACTTGGGGTGAGGTCCATCTCAGCACGTAATGTGGGCCTCCAGGTTTGTCATTAGTGCCTTAATAAAGAGATGCAGAACTGACAGTCAGTAAATCAAATATTTAAATGTCAAGATATGGATAAAACTGTAAAGACAGAGCCAGACAGTTTGTGTTTGCCTGGTGGAGCAGTGAGTTCTCTTACCTGATGCTCTGGCGCCACCAAATGGCTGCTGAGCCACGATGGAGCCGGTGGATTTGTCATTCACATAGTAGTTGCCTGCAGCATTTCTCAACACTTTTGCTGCCTCTTTAATCACACCTCTGCAAATGTAAAGAAATAAAAACCACTGTTAATCTTTAAAGACAATGATTATTATGGAAAGCGACAGGCACACTACTATCTTCAATGTCTTAATAAGGACTGAAGGAAATAAAACAAGTTGAGAGAAGTCATTACAATTTGACTATAACCTTTCAATCATATTTTAAAATATTATTTTTGCAAGAGCACAAAACGTACAAGAACAAAACAAATATAATGAAACAGATTTCCTATTTAGGTTTGGTCCACATCCCAAGGGCCAGGAGGTGTGGCACCCATAAAAACAATAACAACAACAAAAAAACATCCCGCCCCAGTATGTAGATATTTGTCCCTCTGCTAAAATGGTGCATTAATAACAGCGAGGTGTGATACAGGGATCAAGTCCAAGACAAAGGACCGGTATCGGGGCATGTGCAGTCCTAAGTCTCGTGACCCATATCCAGCATCCTGCAGGACCCGGCTCACAGACCCAACAAAATCCACAAGGAGACAAAAAATAAATAAGAGCAGTGATGACAAAAGCAAAAATCTTGGCATTTTAAAACTTTGTCTTACTCATCCTGGGCATACACAGCTCCAGTGAGGGCATACGGGGAGGTCTTATCTATTAGATGCAGCACCTCTTTATAGTCGTTCTCCGGATAAACGTAAACTGACAGAACTGGCCCAAAGATTTCCTGGAAAACAAAAATAAAATGTTACATGACAACTAAGTAATTCTTGCATTGAGGCACAACCTGCAGAAGAAATATTTTAATATTGATCTTATCGGCTGCCTGGTCAAATAAAGTCACCACTTGGATTTGACTCATCAAATATATTTATCAGCACATTTAAAAGCAACATAAGTTGAGTGTATTCCAGTTAAAAAATATATAGGTGAAATAATATATTATAATGTTATACAGAACATAAGTAGCAATGCCAAACCTTAACATGGTTAAAAAGCTAGGGAAAAAAACAGCTTTATTTTTTTTTTTTGTTCCATGGTTGAAGAAAAAACACACCAAAGACCCAATTTCCTTTTTGTTTTAATCTGGACCAAGGCATGGCAAGGAGTGACCGCTCAGAAGACCTCAGTGAACAAGTCGGGGTTTTCAGGTCAAAAGATCTCTGTTGCAGGATGGTGTCAGCCCATGCAATGATTAAAAAAAAACAAACAGTAAGATCCTAAAACAAATTCAAAGTCAATGCACTGAAGCCAAAACTGTTAAATTCTTTCTCTTACATGTGTCAGTAAGTAGGTAGGGCTGCAGAATTTTGAACCAACTACAGTTGGCTAATCTGTGATGAACTGACACCAAAATAACGACTTTTACAACAGTCCAACCATGAAGAAACAATAGCATGCTTTGATTGATTGATAGAAAACACAGTATGTCAGAGCCTGATGCTGCGCAATTACTGTTTTATCTACCTACAAGATATTTAACTAACTGATGCACTGAACAGCTTCTCATTTCTTCTATCTTTCTCCATCAATGCATTTTTTCCTCCTTGATGACACAAGCATACACTGATCAGCCATAATTTTATGACTGTTGGCTGGTATAGTGGTAATAATGTTACATTTTTTTATTACACTGGCACCTGTGAGGGGGTAGGATATATGAGCCTGCAAGAGGTATATGAAGGTGAGGTATTTGAAACAAAAAATTGGGAAGTGCAAGGATGCAAGCAACCTAGACAAGGACCAAATAGTGAAGTCAAGACAACTGGGCCAAAGCATCTCTAAAACTGTGAGTCTTGTTCGGTGGTCCTGGAGTGGACAAAACCCCATGAGGAAGGACAACCGGATCTCAATCCTGCACAGTATCTAAGGGAACAAAACATTATTACCACATAATGTTCTGTAGGTTCCTCCTTTTGATGCCAGAACAGCTCTGACCCAAGACATGAGTTCTACCAGACCTGTGAAAGCTGCTGTAATAACTGACAGTACATTACACATTACAGTGACATACTTCAAATCCTGTAAGTTGTGAACTTGGGCCTTCATGGATCTAACCTGGTTTTACAACACATTTCACAAATACTTAACTGGATTGAAATCCAGCTTTTTATCCCTAGACCACTTTTGTTGGGGTACTATCCACTGCAGACTAAAACACCCAACAACATCTTTAGGTTTGGATGCAATGACCCAGTCGTGTACCATCATTTTGACAGTTTGCTGCTTTCAGTGCAACAACTTCGAGGGTTGAAAGTTCACTTGCTGCTTGAAACATCCACCCACTGACAAAAGCCATTGGAATGTTATAATCAACATCAGGACCACTTCACTAGTTAGTGGTCATAGTGTTCTGATAGATGCATGCCAAAATTCATGAGGTTCTAGTCCAGCCATTAGCCCCAGATAACAATCTTTGCAGGATAACAGCAGTCCAACTCTCCTCTCCAACTCTGCAAGTCTGACTGGAAATAAATGTTGTGACATTGCATAAGCTTACTGAAACAAAGCTACTGCAAATGTCTGGTGGAATCAAAGCTAAAGGCAGTCCAACAAACTACTAGGATGTGAGACCATATTTAGGCTGGGCAGTGTATTTAAAGTGAGAGTACAGATCCTCTCTTGAATAATTCTGTTTTAACTTTATTTCTATTCAGCGATCAAAAGGAGCACACTCTTGCATGACCAATTTATACACACATATACACGCTCTGCGCAGACTCTGTTTTCAGTGTGTGAACCAGGGCGTGACAAGGTTTGAACCAGCTTACTTGTGTTAATCAAAACACTAGTGGATGTTTTGGTGTGCCAGATTTTACACATTTATGTTGATAATCCATGCATTTACCCTGGATTTAGGGAACACAACACATTCTAAATGAACAGCCTTTGTGCTTGTTAGTAGCATTGTCTCCATAAAGCAAAGACTATGGAAATCACTAATCATCTGGGCCTGATGACAACTGCCGGTTTAAAATCATTATGACTTGCATAGTTAAATCCAAGCTGTAGATTAAGCCATAATAAGTTATTCAGTGAAAGTAAACAGACACATGTGGTAGCTTCTACCTCATTCATGATTGCGTCTTGTGGGTCTTTGGTCTCAATGATGGTAGGCTCCACAAAGTAGCCCTTCTTGTCGTCACTGTTACCACCAGCGATGACTTTTAAATTGGGGGAGGACTTTGCATGGTCAAGCCATTTCTTGATGCGACCAAATGACTGGAGGAGAAGAAAAGAGTAAAGTATAAGGACATTATATTTAAAATAGAGCTACACAATTTCGAAAAAGTAATTTTGCTATTACTCTGGGCAGTATTGTGTTTGCAATTTGAGTTTGCGTGAGTTTGCAATTTGAGTTTGCTTGCTAGCTGTCATGGAAAATACACATACAAGGAGGTCCTCGGGTTACGGACAAGTTCCGTTCCTAGGCTGGCGATGCAACCCGAATTTCTGCGCAAGTCAGAATTATCCCCTAACTACCCCTTCAATCTCTAAATAACTATCCAAATACCGAATTTTCCTGATTAAAAGTCGGGTTTTTTTGCATAGTCTGGCGAGGGCAGCAACAAATACATCAGAGCAACTTGTATTTTGAATAAATTTGACTATAGGGTGTTTGAGAGGAGACGAGCCACAAGCTCTCCCTACTGGCATCAGGCGAGCTGCCATGTGTTCCTCGAACAGACGCGACCTGTTCTGTTCCGCCTTTCTCTGACCTTTTGATGATTTCCAGCTTCGTTTCCATTGTAATGGCTTTCCTCTTGGCTGGACCAGCATCACTAGAAGATCCTGCTTTCTTTTTTGGGGCCATGATGTGAAAAAGGAGAGGATACCGAGAAAATTACGGAGCACAAACACAGACACTCTACACTATGCGGCGACTGGAGACAACATCGCAGACGAGACTCAGGCGTCGTAAAGTCGAAACAGTGTAGGTCGAGTACTGTGTAACCCGAGGATTACCTGTATTTGTCATTTAGAAATATCAAGTGAAACATGCAGAGTGGAATAAAAACACAAAAACTTACATGTTCTCACTGTGTTGCATGTTTTAAACATGATCTAATGCCAGGCAGCAGAGACTGTGTTGTGTCCTAAATCTGGACCTTTAAATCTCTTAGACTGATATTGTGATTACAACTGTGATTGGATTGTTTAGCCATGTTTAATAACTTAAAACAAAATTCAACCAATTTAAAAGACAAAACAGTATCAAGGAGATACACACCTTAGCATCTGGAACAAAAGATATAAAAAAATACCTTGTCATCTATAACAGCAGAGAAAAAGGTGCCGAAGTCTTCTACGGGCTGAAAAACAAAAGAATTTACTTGTTTATAGCTTTGTAAAACTAAGACGCATCATGGAATGAGTTATGTGTGTGTGTGTTCTCTACTCACATCTCCCACTTTGATGGATTTGTGAATAGCCAGAAGCTCCTCTTTGATCTGCGGCCATATGGTGTCTGCTACGTACATCCGGGCTGTTTGGATCAATTTTTTTTATGATTTAAAAAAAAATTTTCCGTCGTTCTCCGAATTTAACGGTGTCCGAACCGG
>JAQQAE010016795.1:0-11657 GCA_029823295.1 Pseudamia nigra
AGACCAAAGAGGAGATTTATGGATGTGGTGAAGGAGGACATGAAAGTAGAGAAGAAGATGCAGAGGATAGGGTGAGAGTGGAGGCAGATGATTCGCTGTGGCGACTCCTGCAGGGAACAGCCCAAAGGAAAAGAAGAACAAAGTGCCTCATCTATAACACATCACAAAAAACGACAAGCTGTCATTGACACTAAAGGGGTCGTTACACAGCATTACGAACTAAGGGTGTGCAAACCTGTGAACAGGGACCATCTCAGGATTTTCTTCACATTTCATTTTGTTTAATGATGGTGCTATTTTGAGATGCGTCATAGTTTAATTGCTCATGTTTTCTTTAAAGAATTATGCGCATTTTACAAATTCTGCCAGGGTATGTGAACTTATGAGCACAACTGGACATCTATTAAATTCTCCTGTAAGTGCTGACAAGACAGTGTGTTGATTTGATTTTTCCTTGCTTTTCCAGGGCCTCTTTGTAGCGCTGTCACACTCTGTCATGCACCACTGTGACGCATTACAGCTTTGTGCTTGTCAAGAGGAAACACTATGACTGGTAAACCACAGGTTGGGTTTGAAAGGGATCAGATCAAACCTGGGATTCTGTTTTGATCCATTTTGTTGTGAGCAAGTCACGGTGTTGACCAGTTTCATATTTTACAGCTTTTATTTTCCATCAGAGTTTACATAAACCTCAAAACTCAGTGAAGATGAATTCTCACAGGATGAGACCTTTAATTTCTTGGACTGTGATTTCAAACATTGTGACAAAGCTGAATCTGTGTGTAAGATGCAGCCTTGTGATCCTCTCAAAAGTCTGAAAATAGAAACTAAAGACATCTATCTAGTAGTTTAACATGTTTAATTGAGGGCAATATTCACTCAAAGCATTCATCATTAATACAGTTCAGCAATGATGCACTTGTTGAAGTGTTTGCTCTATTAAATATCTGCAGAAATCTGTGCTTTGACATATATACACTATAAAGTGCAGATATACTACTGAGTTAACAAACCCTGATATTACATGGTGCGGTGGTGAATAAAGCCTGTAAACATGTAACACAGAACCATATCAGTCCTCTTTTGTACACTACCACAGAAGTTCTGACACACCTCCTTCAGTGGTGTTTCTTTATTACTGTTATTTTTAACATTGTGCATTAATACTGAAGAGAATCCACACTGTCGAAAAACAAGTGGAATTATAGTAAACAAAAAAAAGTTAAACAATCCAGGGAAAGAAGCCCAAGAGGGACAGTCCTCCTGAGAGCCAGTTTCATCATTGCATCTGATGATTTTTGTAGCTGCACTTGAGACACATCCACAGGTCTTGAGATTTTTCATTGGGACTGACCTTCATTTCTTAAAGTAATGATGGACTCCACAATTCCATATATGTTCCTTTACAGTTTGGATGTCTTCAGCATAAACATACTTTCCTGAAAACAATAAGAATAAAGTCAAACCACAGGAAGTAGAAAGTGTGTCCAAACCTTTGACCGGCAGTGTATATTTGTATTAAAATCATTCTATGAAAACCAGGGCTCATCTCTCTGCAAGGGCCAATCAGATTCCAGTTGCTCACAGCACTCCAAATCAGCACAATTTAACACATGACATAATTAGATCTCATTGTAGCTGTTTACTCACCATTTAATGTTCACCCTGTATTTGTTACTTTCCTTGTGAACAACAGAGCAGATAATATTTCACTGTTTCCACTGCGCTACAGTCTAATGTTTTGGATTCCATCATTTCAAACCAAGCAGTGATTAACAGTACAACTTCCTTTTTTATTTCACAGTAGTCAACACGCCACCTCACATCAGCGAAAGCTTGAATGAGACAAAAAAAAACAAAACAAAACAGAGGCTCGAATTCCTCACTTCAGTACTAAACATCACATTCTATACATTATGTACAGAGGGCGAGGATCAGCCCATACTGAGTTCATCAGGTGTAAAAGACAGCGCAGAATAAATACAGGCCTATATTACATGAATGTTTAATATAAACAAATACAAATTGCACTTGCCGACGGCTGTGAGGTAAAACACATTGTGAGCACTATGACTACAGTACAGACCCCACAAACGCCTTGATCCTTATCACCGCTTTAAATAACACCCTCTTGAGGAAAAAAACTGTGACACGTCACAAACCCGGGTTTATTTTAGAAGGTATGACCATCTCCGTGTTATAATTTCCATAATTACTGCTGTACATATTCAGCATACTAGAGAAATAAGGAAAAATAACAGGGATGAAGCGCTAGACTCCATGCGCTCTGTGCGTAAATTGTCTGAATCCTCTTTTGATCATATCCCCCTGCTTTAAAAAATAATAAGCTCAACAAATTGGGCAAATTAGATTTCTGTCACACTAATCTCTGGAGCAAAGAGAACACTGGTCCTGATGCATTTAAACTATGGCTTCCAAATATTTTGTTGAAACGACTTTCTCTGGCGCATGAAAAAGTCACAGTTGAAGTTCTTGCGTAAACCTTTACTGCAAAACGAATATGTTCAAACAACATATAACAAATATGAGTCAACGCCCGGTTTGCCACTGTTCCGAAGTCTGTCTTCCTTTACAGGTTTGATTCAGAGTGAGACAACTTGGCGGTGCCCACCAGGCTGCTGTCACTGTTGTCCAAGCCGGCGCACTCGGACCACATGCCCAGAGCGCCAGGCTCCAGAGAGGACACAAAGCCGCCGCACCGGGACAGGTCGCAGGAGCTGATGTGCAACCTGCGGTCCGCCTGCCTCGGACAGCACAGCAGCCTCTTAAAAGCCTTCCTGAAGTCCGGGCTCCGACAGTAAATGATGGGATTAAACGCCGAGTTCACGTACCCCAGCCAGTTCAGGAAAACGAAAAGATTCTTGTCCACCACCTCTGCGCAAAACACCCGCACGACGTTCACAATAAAGAAGGGCAGCCAGCACAGGGTGAACGTCCCCATGATTATACCCAGCGTTTTGAGCGCTTTTTGCTCCCTGAGAGCCAGGATTTTCGACGGCCTCTTCTTGCACTTGGACGTGAGGCCGGTTAAGGTGTTATGAAACCTGCCCTCGCACTTGTCAATCTTCCTCAGCTGTTTCTTTGCCTCTCTATACACGCGGGCGTAAACAAATATCATAACCAGGAGAGGAATGTAAAAAGAGATGATGGATGAGGAGATGGCATATGCCCTGTTAGTGACAAAGTCGCAACATTTCGGGTCCTCGTAGCAGGCTGTGTCCACGCTGTCCCGGGACCAGTGCATGAGGATGGGCAGAAAGGAGACCAGCGCAGAGATGGCCCACACCACGCACACCACCGCTTTCGCCCGGGCTTTGGTTAACAAGCTTTGGTAGCGGAAAGGCGACGTGATGGCCACGTACCTGTCTATGGCAATTACGCACAGGGTCTCGATGCTGGCAGTCACACAGAGCACATCGACGGAAATCCAGAACTCACAGAAGAACGAGCCGTACAGCCACGAGCCGCGCACCTCGAGCGCAGCGCCAAAGGGCACCACGAGCAGCCCCATGATCAGGTCCGCGCTCGCGAGGGACACAATGAACACGTTGGTGAGGGTCTGGAGCCTCTGCGTCCTGGCGATGGCCACGATGACCAGGATGTTCCCGAACACGATGGATAACACGATCAAACCCATCAGCAGGCTCATGCCGGCCATCCACTGCTCGGACGCGGCGGCGGCGGAGCCCTCTGCGTCCGATGCCTCGCTCCCCGTGCCATTCTGGAGGTTCACCTGCGTGGACGCACCACCGTCCCCCATGACGGGCTGCTGCGCTGTGTGCAGGACCAAGTGGAGTTCATCAAGGCAGTGTCCACGGCTCTACTTCAGTGTCAGCGTCAACTCCATCTGAAGCCCGTGTCTCTCTCCCTCAGCTCAGGCGGGCTGCAGCACCGGCCAGGACATCAGAGCCAGCGGTGACATCACTGCTGCTCAGGACCAATCACCGCTGACATGTGGACAAGCTGTTCCAGCTGAGACTCCTGATCCTCCAAACAGCCACACATGGACTCTGATGGTGCTCCAGTGACCCTGGTTTCCATTTAATCCAGTGCGCACAATTTAAATGAGATGTTCTGATGCGCCCACTGTTTAAGAATATTATTGCATTTCATTGTGCAAATTCACAAGAAGAATGTGACATGGTGACGATGAACAACACAATCAGGGTTTCAAACACAGAAAGTAGGTTGATGCTTGCGCGTGCATAGGAAGTGGCTATCATTAAACTGCCAAATATGGAAGACCAAAGTCCACCATGACGTTGTGACCTATGGATTTTCCCTTTTTATCACTTGCCATCACAAACAACATTTGTTTTTCCACATGTTCCATTTTGTATTTGTACCACAGAAATACAGTACATTCCATGAGCATGACGTTCTGCAGAAGCTGCGTGAATATCTAAGACAACTAACACATAACCTGATCTGTAGCCTCAATGAGTAACAGTTTGACATTAGCGTTGAAACAATTATGATGTTCTGAGATATAAATAGGTTGGAACTTTACAGATTTGTCTCTGTGTTTTTACTGACTGCGATTAGATCAAAAACAGTACAACGAAGACACCAAACAGAGGGGAGTTTGGATTGAAAGCAGGAATCTCAAAAACAACAAAACAAAGTTACATAAGACACAAAGAACTGAAATACAAATAAACCGTGAATAAGTATGGTAACACAAGTGAACATTCATATTGTTCCAACATTAGTGTATCTTTAACATCCATTTGTACATAGCAAGGGAACTTAAAACATCCACGAAAACACATGATGATTAGTTAAGAGAAGCATTAGCAGTGGCCTTGTGACACACAAAGACAGATGTTTGTTTTTCTTTTTGCTGCTGATCAGCATGTCTGTCCATGAACCTGAGGACACGGTGCTAGAGGCTGTGCCATAACCTGACACGAGCACCAAAGCTCATCCCAGAGTGTCCTCGTACAGTATGAGGTCACTGAGGTCCTGGCATCTGTACCTTACCTAATGTTCACATCTTACTGACATTGTACAGTTTAAATACCTGACATACAGTAGGTAATTTAATGTCAGATACTTTCATGTCAGGAAGAAGCTCATCTGTGCATGTGATTGCATTTCACAACCAGCTGCGCATTAGGTGACACAAACATGAAACTAATTTTCATTTGGATTCAGCACAGCTTGATTCCCTGCAGAAATATATTTAACAGACCACAAATCTTATTTTTGGATGATGTGGGATGCTTTGAGAAGCCTTAGTCCCATGACCTCAGTATGTGAAGTCCTGCATACAGCCCAGTTATGTGAAGAGCTCTGGATTTATTTACCTACATTTTGAAATTGCTCCTGTGAGATTTATCCACACTGTTGGTTTACTTCAGTATCAAGACATTCCAATCAAAATTGAATCCAGTGATGTGTGTAGATTACTGGATTTTAATTAAGTGACGGATTGAGGAAGAGAACTGGAATAGAGTGTTTCTAAACTGAACAATAGAATCAGAACTGTTAAAGTAAACATGTTGTGAAAATCAGGATTTTGTTTATTTATTCTTTATAAAAAAGTGCCTCAGAAAATAATAAAATATCAGCAACCTCCGTCATTTGCATGTCAGAAACTGCAGTACTGTCAGCGTCCACTGGGGGCTGAACGCAAACGTGAGTCCATCCTCATAAAATCCAGTGTTAAAATGACCAATTCTAGAGCAGAACTGACCATGTTTACAGCCTGCAGACAATGTTTTGGTCTCTATCGTTTATTTCCACCTCTGTGAACACTGCACAGGCTTATGTACATGTTTATATAATTTGCTCATTTAAATAACCCAGACCCCAGTCCTTAAGCATAATTAAGAATTGACAGGTGTGTTTGCATGAGGCTTCATTCATTCATCCAACCTACTTCAGCTCCACCTACACTCCATATCTAAGGGTGTTTTTCATCAGTGGGAGCAGCATGGCGACGCTCAGGGTTTCGTTTGACCTTCTGAAGGGCTCTTTATAAAACCCATGGGTGATGTCCATCTTTTATTTACAGGCTATGATTTTTACACAGACACTTTTTATTTGATTAAGCTTTAAACATTAATTTTCCTCACCAGAACCACCAGGGCCATGGACACCATCAGGTCTGTCTCTGGCCTGATGGTATCCATGGCAATGACAGAAAAGGAGTGTGATCTGCAGTAGAAGTGGGTAAGGGTGGATCTCGCCATTTGACTGGTTAGAACTGAAGACGCCTCTGGAGTAAAATACATCAGTCCAGTGGCTGCAACAAATCCAAATAAATGTCCTTGTGAGATATTTGTAGAATACTTTTTACTGTTACTCGTTTACATTTGTGGAAACAATATACTTCTACTCAGTTACACTTGGTGACACACTTACAGTATAAATTTTTATACTGACTGTTTTTACACCAACTTTGCTTTTTCTTCCAAATGATGAGGAACAACAGTCAGACTCTGCTACACTGTCAACAGAAAACCTGAATAAATTAATAAAATGAGCAAACATGACCAAAAATCAGCAAATAAATTTGCAAGAAATTTAAAAAATGAAGGAAAAACAAACAAAATTACCAACAAAACGGAACAAAAAATGAACAAAACCAAATAAAATGAACAAAATAAACAACAAATCTTGCTGATTTAGTAATGTGACCACAGATTTGACGTATCTCCAGCATTATGGAGCCAGAGCCAAAAACAAAAAACAAAAAAAAAACGCCATTATAGAAAAATGATATTTTGTGACAAACTAATGAACTAATAAGGATGTGAAAGTGATTCTAAATGTTAACGGTGGGTTTTCATGGCCAAAGAATTTAATCATGAGGGTCAAATAAATTTAAGAATATTGCTTTTTGATGCAATAACATTACGGGCAAATGAGCATAGGTTCAAATGTTAATGGTAGGTTCTCAACTGAGCTGCCTTGGCAGAGGTCTGCGCTCTCTGAGTGCTTTAAAATTACATATTTTACTGGACATGTCACCTTATTGATTACCATAAATGTGCACTTTATATTATCATTACCTCAAAATGACCTATTTTTATTCATTGTATATGTAGGCTATAATAAATTTCACACTGTAAAGTTACTCACGACTTGAGATACTCTTTCACTCTTACTAGAGTACTGTACTTATTTTTATGAGTGCTTGTACTTGTACTTGAGTCATTATGAATATAGAATATCAATACTTTTAAGTGAGTACTCGTTCTGTGTACTCTGGCCACCGCTGGTCATGGTCACTCATTTACATTTAAGCAAACAGACACTGAAACAGGCTGAAAATGTGGAGTTTACACACATGGTGCAATGGACAATCTATGCGATATTGTGAACTGAATGAAGCACGACTTGACATAAACTGATGAAGAAATAAAGGACTCAATTGGTTTTCATAGCATTTTATACAATCGCAGATTTAAAACGGGACAAAGAAGCAGCTATGATCGGCTGTTGTACATATACATCCTAATTTAGGGCAGGTGTTGCTCTGTATCGCAGCCCTGCTTTCCATATTTTTGTGCGTTCACTCCTTCACTTTGACAAAAATAAGCTGAGTGGTGAGCTCTTGTCCACTGGACCGTTACCTCCCACATATCTCTGTGCCAGTTCGACGTGCTGCCCCAGTGGAAGTTGATCAGGTTCAGCTTTACTTACAACTTGACCCTACATATCAGCACTTGCATGGAGTCAGAGGTCATCGTTGATTTCATTATTTGAAGTACAGTACTGCCTGTCTGTAAGTGGAGCATGTCTGCCAAGGTGAACGGAGTGATGAAGGAGGAGGCGGGAGGGCGTTTCAGCAGCTCCATCACTTTCAGGTTGTATTTTGCACTGCTACTCATGCTGGGATTATGGTGGCATTTTATATTTTACAGTGATAAAATCTTAATGGAGCCCGCTCATCTGGAATAAAGACCAAATAAATGTCGCCGCTGTGAAACCTGGTAAAACTATGATTTTGTCCCTGCGTTTAGTTTTAGGGAAACACCCCCACTGACATGAACAACTCATAACACATCTCAGTTACACAGTGTACAGCGGGATGTTTTATTTAATCGAGCGTTGGCTAATTTTGTTGCTTTTTTTCTTAATTTTGATTCATAGTGTTACCTATTTGGTTCCTTTTTATTTATTTTCTCTTGTCATCTGTTAATTTTTGTTCATTTTCTTGAGTATTTTGTTCATCCTCTGCCTCGTTTTGCTCATTTTCTTGATAATTTCGTCTATTTCAGTCCATGTTCTTCATCCATTTGTTCTTTTTCATACATTTCTCTTAATTTTCTTGATTATTTTGATCAATTTGTTACTTTTGTGGATTATTTTGTCAATTTTCTTGCTTGCTTTATTTATTTTATTATTCGTTTTGTTTACGTTTGTCCATTTTCTTGATTTATTTATTAATTTTCATATATTAATCTTAATTTCCTGGATTATTTTGTTCACTTCCCTGACTACTATGGATTTTTGGTTGTTGTTGAGGATTTTTTTGTTTGTTTTTTTTACAAATTTTCTTGCACCTTTTGCTTGTTTTGCTTTTTTTTAATCATTTTGTTTATTTCCTGGCTTGTTTTAATAATTTTATTTATAAATGTCATTTATTTTAGTCCATCTTCTTCATTGATATGTTCTTTTTTGGCCTTTTTTGTTCATTTTGTTAGTTTTTGCTAATTCTTTTGCCTATTTTGTTTGGTTTTGTTGATTTTTTTAAAATTATTTTGCCTCTTTTTCCTCTATCATTCTGTTAGTTTTTGCTTTTTCTGTTTGGTTTTGTTCATCTTCAGGATTATTTTGTTAATTTTCCTGCTTGTTTTGTTCATGTTATGGTTAATTTTGATTATTTTTGTCAATATTTGTGATTAACCTGTTACTTTTCTTTGGTTAATTTTGAAATGTTGTACTTTTTTGTTTATATTATGAATAATTATGATAATTTTTTGTGAAATTTATTAATTATCTTGCATTGATCTTAATTTTTTGGACTTTTTTTAATCTCTTCCTTGATTATTATGTTTATTGCCACTTTTCTTATTTGATTTTCTAAATTTTCTTGTTTGTTTTGTTTATTTTCAGCTTGTTTTGCTCATTTTTAAGATTATTTTATTAATTTTAGTACATCTTTATTAATTTGTCATTTTTTTACACATTTCTCTTCATTTTTTGGATAATTTTGTTCATTTTCTTCATTATTTAGTCCATTTTTTCCTATTCTGTTGTTTCTTGTTTTGGTTTTGCTCATCTTTATTATTTTGTTCATTTTGTGGATTATTGGGCCAACTTTTGTGCTGGTTTTGGTCATTTTAGTGTTAATTTCATTAATTTTTTTTGATTAATTTATAATTTTTCCTACATTACTCTTAATTTGTGGATTATTTCTCTATTTTGTTGTTTATATGACTGATCATTTTTGTACATTTTTGTTTTCAGTTCATTTTTTATACATTCATTTTCTGGATTATTTTGTTAACTTCCTTGATTATTATGTTTGTTTCACCAATTTTCTGACTTATTTTTCTTGTTTTTGTTCAATATGTTAATTATGTTGTTTATTTTCTGGCTTGTTTTGGTCATTTACATCATTAATTTGTTCTTTTTTTATATATGCCTCTTATTTTTGTAGTTTCTGTTTGTCAATTTCTTTTATTATTCTGTTCATTTTGTTCATTCTGCTGCTCATTTTGTTTGGTTTTTTTCATTTTGTGGATAATTTTGCTCACTTTATTCATTTTATGGATTATTTGGTCAATGGTTTTGCATATTTTGTTCATTTTATTGTTAATTTTGGTGTGGTTTTATCCATTTTGTGGATTAATATGTTCAGTTTTGTACATAGCTCTTTATTTTGTGAATTTTCTTGTTGATTTCCTTGATTGTTGTATTTATTTTTGCTAATTTGTTGCCTATTTTGCTTGCTTGATTTTTTTTACTATATTGTATTACTTAGAGACAGACCAGGGTGTACCCTGCCTTCGCTCAAGTCAGCTGGGATAGGCTCCAACCCCCTCCCCCCCTCATTTTTGTCCAAATTCTTGATTAGTTCATTCATTTTTGCACATTTCTTTTCATTTTGTTGGTTATTTCCTGAATTTCTCTGATGAACCTGTTTAGTTTAGCTTGTTCTGCTCCTTATTTTGTTTGCTGTTGTTCATTTCCTTGATTATTTGGTTCATTTTTTGTTCCCTTGCACAGAAAAAATACACACTAACACATAAACAACTCAGCAGAACACAGAAAACTAGATGTTCAGATGTTGGAGAAGGATCCATTGACGCTCCACTTGAAATGTCCCCCCAGCGTTTAAACAAAACCTCGAGGCAGGTCACATTATTTTTAAAACCATGAAACAAGAATAGCAGCTTCATACATCATATGACCATCATAAGCCGTACATGGGTTGCAAGCCCTTGAGAAAGCTGCTTTAAGCCTTTTTGTGCTACTGAAAGGGCCTGTGTGCTCTGATCAGATTCCCCAGATACAGTCCTCAGGGCTCAGGGGGGATTTGCTGACTTTTCAATATTCATTTAAAACTGTTGTATCACCAGGCGGCCGGCAGAGGAGGGAAGACCACACCACGCTCGCGATGACACGTCCCTGACCTGTGAAAGCATCTCCTGCTCCTCGCCCGTGTAGCACATGTTCACTGAGACTTAATGAGTGTGATTGGCCTCTGGCACGGAGAATCACAGCCAGAACCACACAGGGTTAATGATGCTGTCAGAAAGACTCCAGGGAGGGAGACGACACAGGGATGGAAGTGAGCCAATATTAGCTTCTCTTACTCATGCTATTCCTAAGTAATTATCTCATCCACTACCAAAGCCATCCTCCCCAAGTTAATCTCTCTTTTCCAAGCTTCTGACGACATATGACAGCTGTTTATCAATTTTAAGGCACAAAAAAGTTTAGACACACCTTCTCCTTCCGTGTTTTTTTTTTTTTTTCCACTTTTCACAATAATATTGAAAACCATGTAGAGAATTATGTAGACAGCACACTCATCATTGTCTCAACAAGTTTAGACCATCAGTTGTCTTGTGCAGAGGAAGGGTGTGTACAAAGTCAATAGCCCTATTAGTGATCCTACAACTACAGTACAAATGTGTATTATATTTAGGGCTGTCAAACGAGTAAAATTTTTAATCTGGTTAATTACAGGGTCACTGTGGTTTAATTTAAATTAATCACAATTAATACCCATTTGTTATTATCAAATTAAATTAATCACAGGGTCACTGGATTAATTTAGATTAATCCGATTTGTTGTTTTTCATTGTGTGGGAGCAAAAACACTCATGATAGTAGGTGATATAGACACTCAACTAAAATTATTTATTTTACATTAAAATGTATATTTTATGTAAAACAAGTGGTACAGTATATGTATTTTTTTTTCTAATTTAAACTTGTGTAACTAGAGGAAATTACACCTGCTTTGTAGAACTTAACAGAACCTCTGTAATGTTCTGCTGAGATGTTTTTGTTTTTTACACTCGGTTCACTGCCTTCATCAGTAACTAATGTCATTTGTTTCAAAATGTGTGAAAACTGAACAAGAAAACCACTAATCAGTGAGGCTAACTGGAAAAAAGGCTTCCATTTGCTAGGGAGCATAAAGATTGGACTCTGGAGCAATGGAAGAA
>JAQQAE010016796.1:0-11657 GCA_029823295.1 Pseudamia nigra
CCACACCCTCCCTGTGCACCCGCACCCCCTCCTCCACCACACCCACTCATGTCCTGCAGTGGTCGCTTAAGCGGAAAAATCCATCCACTTAATGTAATGATACAGAAAATGTAAAGGCTACACTGGGATGATCTGTTTTGGCTTCGAGTAGAATTTAAATCAAATGTCAGTATAGACTAATAAAAACGTCTAATACTAGATACTAAAAAAGCCGCAATGAATTAAAAGTCTGCATTGACAGTGTTTGAATTTCCGTCTCTTTTATAGTTTTGTAGGTACAGAAAAAAAATCTAAAAAAGTTCTGGTTTTTATTCTGATACATCTATATTCTACATAAGTGTCGGTGAAGTAACATTGAATAATTAAGGGAAACAAAACCAGGAGTATAGCCTAAGCCTGTTACCAGTATAACACCTGAATACTGTTGCTGCAGGTGGTGTTTACCTTGAGTGTGAAGCTTTCCTGCCATCCTTTGGTGATGGAAAGTATTGCAGTTTATGATGACTGATGGGGGATATGCATGAAACAGATATTACATATTACAGGGTGCTGAGCATTAAGCCTGTCTACTTCGGTCCAAGGCTCAGAACATCCATCAGACTTTTGAAATACAATGAGTAAGCTGTATAGAAACCAGAGGAAAACATTTAGTAGAATAGTTTATGTACATTCATCATTAATTCAATGGATTTACCAGTGTTTCTATGATATTTCCCTCTATTATTCTGCACATACAATAAAAGTCTGGAGTGCATGACCAACCTCATTAGGAAATAACAGTAATAAAGCAGTGAAGAACACGCCATACGGAGTAATATAACCGCTAATTAGTTGATGGGCTATATGATGCAGTGCCAAGTTCATATAAAAAAAGCTATGAGTGCAGATATACTGTAGTAATAAGGAATATGAAGCTTTGATGCTTCGAGGAACATTGATATTCTGTTAGCATGTGATTGAGTAGGCGGCTGGAATGTTTTTGTATTCATGAAATACACCTGGTGGTCGTTAGTAGGACTGACCTTTAAACACCATATGACATATGACAAGAGGGTGCAAGTTGCCTGCAATCTGCAACTTCACCACTAGATGTCTCTCAGTATCACACTGAGCATTTCAATTCTATTCTATTCTATTTGTCTAGCGCCAATCATAATCACTGATTATCTCTAAGCGCTTCACAATTTGAGGCTGAGACCTCATGACTATACAGACAGACAGAGAATCATTTGAATTCACAACTATGGACAATTTCAAATTTAAAGATCCAATCCTCAATTCCACGTGCCATGTTGTACTTCCATGTTTCTGCAAAGGTCAAAACAAACTACATTTGCCTTTTTCCATCTTATAGCCATCAGCTTGAATTGTCGTCATCTACTATATGTGGACCAGAGTTAAAGAACAGATGAAACACTAAATAATGTTGCTGTGGCATATTCGGTTGCACCTATCATAAGATATGACACTGCAATAAAATAGTTTTTCATGCTGTCACTGTATGCAACTGAGCAGATTATTAAAAGTCATGCATCCTAATTAGTTGTCAAGTGGAAATCCACAGCCTCAGGCGGAAAAAAGTCTGTATTTGGAAATTGATCGTCATCTTGCTGTTATCCTGTGTTAGCAGTCTCACAACCCAGGTCAAATTCAGACTTAAATAAATGTTGAGATGTATAAATACTTTTAACAGTCTCTGCACTTGTGCTTCTGTGACATAAGTGAGGGGCATTTGAATTGCAAATCATAGAAAGATGGCCTGTGTAGACAAGGTGCAGAGGTAGGCGCATTGGTTAGCAGAACATCGTGTAGCTGTTTGTTAAATACAAAGGGGATGTGCAGATTTTGCAGGAATGCAGAAGTTGGCATAACAGTGGTGCCATCAAGTTTGGTCAAATATTTGAGTTACAGATATTATTCTAAGATTATCTGAAAAACTAATATTAAAGTGACTTTTTAAAATTTCTGCAGGATGGTTGATAGCATATGATTCCTGGCATATTTCTTCCTCAAAGACCTTTCTGTCACTGTAAACATGTCTTCTGTAACACCATGTTCTTACAACAGCCCCTATGTTTCCAACAGCTGTTATTAATAGAACAAAGCCAACCACAGCCCCCAATTACCACTTTGCAACATTAACCCAATGGATGTTGAACAATGCTAATATTTGACAGGTGTAGCCCACATGTATGGCAGCTGGGGACAGTACACGTCAGAGCAGGAGCAGGGATGAACTTCACTCTTCAACCAGCAGGTGTCCTGTGATACCAGTTTCACTGGCAAATGTAAAATTAATGCAGGTAAGAATGTAGGTAAACAAGACTGGGCTTGAGTTCAAAAACTCCATCACTAAATTAGTACTTTGTCATAGTTATGTAATTTTCTCTGGACTTCGCATTGGTGCAAGGAATAATGTACAAGTGTGTGAAGTTGAGATTAAATAGTGTTTTTACTTACATTAAAAGTAAAATGTAAACATTATTATGCTTCAAAAAAACACTGTTTAAATCTTTTACTGCCATCAGTAATGTGTGAGACATCAGAAAATAATATGCTTAAAAATTCAAAGTAAATGTAAAGCGGGTCATGAGCTGAGCAAAATGATTCAGCTCATATTCTATGTTCTTTTAAAGGGCATGAGCATTACAAGTGTTAAATGTGTAGAATGGGAGAAGCATTCACATGCTTTATATTATACCACACTGAATATACTCCAGTAGCCTATAAGTTAGTTTCTTCATTCAAAACCTTCCTGGAACATAGCAATATTCTTAGGAAAATTCACCTTTATTGTGAAAAATAAATGTAGTTATTGTGCATAAAATGGTTCCTGTCAGTGTTACCATGATGTGATGTTTTTGGATTAATATTACTGCTGAATTGTTTAAGCTTGACTGAATTTGAATGTGGTTTAACAGCATCATCATCAGCATTATATTCTTCAAGATCATCATATGTCTGTAGCATCTACGCCCTCTAAGAATCCCATATCAATAAAAAGGCAACGTTTCATGAGGTCATAAAAACTGTTTTCGCTGCTCTGTGACAATGCATTTTCTGCATAGCTTGCAATGAATGTTAAAAGACTAGAAAAGGTGATACACAAATAGAATAAATAGTACAATATTTGTGAGATGAAAGGGATATTATGTGTATGGAAATAAAGATTGATTGATTGATTGATTGATAAGCACACTAACAATCAAAAGGGATTGGGCACACTTCTTTCATTGTTTTTCCTTTATTTTTATAATTTCAAAATTGTACATTTATGCTGATGACATCCAAGCTATGAAACTGGAATAAGAATTATGGAATTATTTTGTAAACAAAACATATATTTAAAAAATGATATTTTAGATTGTCCAGAATAGACACATTTAGCTTCAAAGACAGCTCTGCGTACTCGTAGCATCAGATGCATGAGGCAGTTACCTGAGACAGGTGTGCTTTCTTTCTTACTTTCTTAATGTGTTTTAGACCCTCAGTTGTCATGTGCGAGGGACAGGTAGGTACAAAGGCTGTGATGCGACCGGCCCTCCTGAGGGCTGGTGGTCTGGTGGCTTGGTGGTCTTCAGTATGAATGTACAGTGTTGAAAATAATAAAAATAAAGTGTCTGCAGTTCTGGACCTGAAGCCCATGTAAACCATGCTATTATTCTGGCACTTCCTGTGAGCATACACAGTAATACGAATGTGGGACTGAAGTGTTTGTTACTGCCATGTGGTAATATGTAGTACAGTCTATGGGTTGTAGCGTATGATTGCTTTCTGAGTGTAAAGTGTATAAGTGAGACTGAACTTTGACGATACACCAACTATTTGTTCAGATATTATATTAAGGTAATGTAAAGGTCACCAGTCACTAGTATAATCATTTGGAAGTGCTTTACAGGTAGAAGCCCCCCCCCATGTATTGTCTGAACATAGAGGTGTCAGAACATAGGGCTGCAACGTTCTTACCAAACACGTGACAAATAATCGCTAGGCAGGAATGTGTCCAGCAGACCATAATATGTCCAGCACTCACTGGTATAATAATTAAAAAGACATACTCTGAACTATAGCTAGACAGTAATATATCTGGCAGTCACTATTCATAAGCAAACGTAGTGCAGGAAAAGTAGCTAGACAGTAATGTGTCTGGCATTTGCATTACTGCGCATGCTCTCAGGAAGTGCCTGAATAATTGCATGGTTGATATGGATTCTGGGTCAGAACTGCAGCAACATCCAAATAAAAATAAAGAAACACTGGACGAGAAGGCATGTCCAAACTTCTGACTAGTAGTTTCTACTTCGTGGGCTTAGTTAATTTCGGTATTTGAATAAGTGTTGTCCTTGTTTACATTCCACTACTGGCATCTTGTCAAACTGTGAATGAGTCCAAGTTGTAATTGGAAAAGGAAGGCTTTTAACCAGGCGCCACTGTCAAGTAGACGTACTGCCCCTTTAACTTCTGAGCCGATTTCCAGAAAGCAACGACCTGTACCAGGCTCAACGATCCTCCCCCTGATGGATTATTTAGCAGCCACAGAGTCCCATGTCGCCATCTGCTCTACGAATATACCCTCAAACACACTATAAGTGTTAGTATTTTCTGAAAAGTCTAGTGTAAAATAAGCGATGAAGTAAAAGTAGTGCGCTTAAGCAACGTGTGGCGTTTGCGCAACAGGTGTCCAGCATCCAGAGAGAAGAAGCGGACGATTCATCCGCAGCGTCGCAGAAAGCAGGTCAGTCTGTTCCTCTGATGAATAAGCGAGCTGTCTGAGGACACCTCAACATGTAAAAAACACTTTTTTTTTACAATGTATAGACCATAAACGAAAAAGGATTTTCATTGTGTCCACTTTGCTTTCGAAAAATGTGGACAATTGAGTTTTCCTAATACTCTAACCGGGTGACTGAGATGAACTGAAGCGTTAAAGTACAATGCTGACCACATCTCCACGGTGAAGCGACCGTGTTCCGATCAAACCGCCGAGGGTACGCGTCGTCCGGTCCGCTGTGGTCATGGTGGTGGAGGGGGACAAGGCGCTGCTCGCCGCAAGGCAAGGGGACGTGCACAGCCTCAAAGCGCAATTAGCGGCCAGAGCGCTGACCGCAGACGTGAAGGATGTGCTGGGGGCTTCACCGGTTCACCACGCAGCCCGCTCCGGGAAACTCACCTGTCTGCGCTTTCTGGTGGAGGAAGCAGGGCTGCCCGGGAACTGCCTGGCTCACAACGGGGCGAGCCCGGCGCATGACGCAGCAGCCACCGGGAACCTGCCGTGCCTCCAGTGGCTGCTGACCCAGGGAGGATGTCGGCCCGAGGTGAGTGACACAGGGTAAGAGGCGACCTTGTTGCCCTGTTACTTGACTTTACCACCACCAAAGTGCACAGTATTCCCAGACTCAGGGCCTGAGGGGGCTTGGGGGGATCCCAGGTGGGGATACAGTGGATTTTCATGTCACATATTTAAAGTTTATGAACATACTTTGAACCTGAAAATGAAAAAGTGATGTGTAGGTTTTAACCTAAGACATCACTTTTGAATGATCAACTCATATGTTTATGTGCATCCTGTGTATTTCATGGATTAGTTTCTTTATTTTTGCTCATTTTGTTCATATTCTGTTGAGTTTGTTCATGTTCTTTGATTATTTTGTTAATTATTTTTTAGACTTTTTGTTCATTTTAGTGATTGTTGTCCGAAATATTTGCTCATTATCGACACTTTTGTTCATTTTTGTTCACTTTCTTGAATAGTGTTAGCTACTTTTGTTCATTTTGTTGAATATTTTCTGCATTTTGGGCAAATTTTTAAATTTTTTTTCTGCATTATTTCATTCATTTTATGATTTTTTTTTAAATTAAAGAATTCATTCACTGGGCTTTGAAAAACACTTTTCCACAATTTTTTGATGTAACCCAAACAATTACTCAATCACATAGATGAAAAATGAACAGATTAGTCAATAATCAATATAGTGGTCAGCTCCAGTCTAAACCATAATAGCCAATTTTATTTTAAAATTAACTCACAAAACATTTGTATGTATTGTCACATGTGCAGGCTTCCATAACATTAATTGAATATGACCAAAATAAGAACTAAATGGACAAAATGAACAAAGCAGTCAACAGAAAATTCCTGATATGTCAAAAATGTAAAAAGTAATAAACAAATGTTGACCCAGGAAGCACACTCCATAGCCCATTTTAGATCCTAACCATAAGTTTGGGAAAGGTTGCTTTAAAGGTTTTATTTACCACATCAGACTTCCTGTCCCCTTTTAAAAGTGAAGGGAATCTATTCGTAAATTGATCAGTTGTTAAGCCAGAAATATCCTGCTTGAGAGTAAGGGCTGATGGCTTATGAGTCTGGAAAATTTCATTAATTATCAGGTGTGTGGCAGAAAGGGGGGGGGGCACAGCATGAGGTCAAAAATCTGCAAAAGGATCAGAAGGAAACAATGTCACATCAGAATAAAATTGAAAGTGAACTGTGAATACTGTGAAAAGCTTAATAGCTACACTACATAAAATGAAACAACCTGATGACATCACTAGTGACTTGTGACTTTGCTTTGGTTGCATTTTACGTCTGTGCTTCCTCCTGTTCCCATGTTAATGAAGTATGCAAAACAGGACTTGCAAATATTTATAGCAGCCATATACTGTACAAGAGGGGTGCAAATGGACTTGTATGAAAATACATTTGAAGTTTGGCACTAGTGATGACGTACGGTATTTAAGTTAAAACTTTACACTACTTTAAAGCTCATAAGCTTATATGTTTTTTTTATCCTCTGTCCATGTCCCTATTGGACATACTGTAACATTCAGTGTTTTTATCAGGGAAGGAATGCAGGCTGTAATTTGACGGATTATATTTGTCAAAGCTGTGTGACAGCAGTTTTACATTACTGAGCGTATTTTCCAGCACCTTCACTTACAGCTGGCTTTGATAAGGCTGTACAGCTCGCTTATGTGTTTATTGCTGCACATAATGTGGGCAACATTGAGATTGTGATTTGAATATTCTTGCTTTGTTCTCAAGGAAGTGGAGTCAATTTGCTTAAATGTTATTCACTTAGAAATGTCAAATCAGATATAAAAATGCAAAAACTTAAAAAAATACAAAAGGAAATTCAGGACTTTCTTCTTGCATGTTTCACACATGCTCCACCACCACTCTAATGCCTCACCTCAAACTAGGCCACCATAAAGCCACAGATATCTGGACCTTTAACCGCTGATTATATGTTCTTTTTGCAGTTACATTTATCATTGAAGAGGCTGATATTGCAGTTGTGATTGCAATGCAATTAAATGTGCAGCTCTCACAGTTAATGACTGTCTTTTTTGATGGATTTTTTTACTTTAACATGCAACAGTGCATATACTACTGGAATCTAATGTGTGCATACATGTACATAGATACAGGGCATAACAGATTTATTAGACCACCTGTCCTATTTGTCTCAAAGACTAAAGGACAATTTGCATCATGAAAAATCCTACGATCTATAGTCACAGTGTTACTCCAGTGATTTCTCTCCATAATAAGTGGTCAATAACTGATGATTTGACCCAAAACTGCTTCTAGTCAGTTGTGCCCTTGATCTGACCTTTTATGCTTGTGAATCTAGATTTAAAACACACAGTAATAAGAGCCCCCTCATCTTTTACCTTCTCCATTCCTTTTGATAGCTGCATGGCATGAGTTAAGCAAGGTTATTTTGTTTTATAAAGCTATGACATGTCCATTTAAATCATACTGGCAATACATACATTTCAGAAAAGCCTAGGAATGACTGATTGATTGTGTTGACCTAATAGTATATATTGCAGTAAGGGACTCATTTTGAGTAAAGAAGAGTAAAATAAAAGTCCACAATAAAAAAAGCAAAAGTGCAAAAAATAATTTAAGGCATTTTGGTAAAATATTATAGCCTTATGAAGTATGATATTTCTGTCAGTCATAAAATAAAACAAAGGAAGAAATTAAAACAAAATCAGCCAGAAGTAAAAGGTTAAAAAATGATCCACAGTTTACAATCTCCACATTTGTATGTGCACAGAAACTAAAACAAATTTTTCCGATCTCACTAAAACAGATGTCACTTAAATAAATAAAGAGCTTTCTGAAGAACTGATTGATTACTTTATTCATGTAGCACTTAAAACTGCTGAATATGCAGTAACAGTCCTTGCACATACAGTATGCATAGGAATTTCTGTCACTGATAGATACAGTTTAGCTTTAGTCTGGTTTAAGTTGGATTAAGTTGATGTATCTGACTTCCATCTCGTTGTGTTTTCCTTTCAGGACAAGGATAGTTCTGGTGCCACCGTTCTCCACCTTGCATCGCGCTTCAGCCATCATGAGATCACTGACTGGTTGCTGAAGAGTGGGGAGGGGGACCCCGGGGCCACCACAGACACTGGAGCCCTGCCTGTTCACTATGCTGCTGCCAAGGGAGACCTGCCCTCACTCCGCCTGCTACTGGCGCACAGCCCAAAGTAAGATCAGCATGACTGTTTTCTCCTCACAACAGTCTGTAACATCATTAATGACTGTGTTTCCTTGCACAAAATATTCATTTTTATTCCTGTGTACTTGCAGCTATTTGTACCCAAATTACCGGCAGCTTTAAAAAAATTTTTTCACTCAGCCCTGCTCTCTTTCAGTCCTTCTAACACTGTCCGCTAAAGGTTAGCTGATGTGAAACTCAGCTGGTATCCATAATGTTTCAAAGTAGGTGTATTTCCTTTTGTAGAAATGTGGCTTTCCTTTTGGTGCCTCCATCTGTAAGAGGATCTTTGTCTTTACTTCAGCTGACTTAAACCTATACTAATGAGGTGCATACTCTTAATGCACCGTGTCTACAGCCAAAGAATTCTTCTAAAATCAGATTAATATTGGCATATCCCATATGTCATAGTCAAAAAATACATTCAGAAAAGGTCTAATTCAGAAGATCCAACCAGAATCTGTTGTTTACAAGGCATATTCAGAATAACAGTGAAATATTGGTGTGTTTGTGTAAACATAGCCTTTCTGTCTAACATGTCGAACTCTACTGTGACAGACCCTATAGGTGTTCTCTGCATGTTGTTGAAGGCAGGTCCAGTTGTTTGTGTAGAATTTGTGCTGTTCATTCAGTGTCTTGTAAGTTCTTGTACAGGTAATGCAAATACCTTTGAAATATTGAAATAATGGTTTGCATACATGTACTAAAAGAATTCAACCTATAGGAGTTAAAGGATAACATATTTATCATGTTGGCACGACTGGATAGTAAAGTGGTTAAAGACTCTAAAAATTAAATGCACAATATGACATTTCAGTGGCTACTGGTCTGTTAATCATCACTAAAATGACAGACGTAGCAGTACATGGGGGTGGGAAGGAGAGTGGGATCTTGGGAGTTGCTGTTTTTGCTACAATTGATGATGAAATTCTATCCAAAGTGAAATGGTATTAAATAAACATTAGTAAAAGGGATATGACTCTACTGAAAGATGACAAACTTCAGTTGTCTCTTACTCTGAATAATATCAACTTCTCTAAATTTGAACATTGTTGGAAATATTTCACATGATTGAAGTACACGAGTCAACAAAATACATGGCATAGGTTTTTAGATATTTTGATCTGGAAATGTTAAATGTCATAGTTTAACTAAAACATCCTCAGTTTGAGTTCAGGTATGGTGACTTTAGCTTTAGCTCTAATTCACTGTCAAGTAAAGGTCCAAACATGTCTAACACGGAGTAGTGGAAATGACCCTGTATACAGCATGTTATTTTTAGGAATTATATTATTCCATGAGAGAGATGATAAAAAAATAAGGGAAGAAAAGAAAAGATTACACAAAGTCACGATAAACAGTGCAAACCCATATAAAAGTATGTTATCAGACTCATTTGTTAGATAAAGAAATTACATTCTTACTTTCAGTACTCTTTCTCTCTTATTTTTCTTTCACTCACGTCAGACAGACTGTTTGTAACAGAAGCAGGTTTCAGTGGATCAACTTTTACATGGCTGACACATTAGACATCTGACTTTGTTAAAGGATCTTGCACAATCAAGGTCAGCAAGTCACAAATGTATATGTTGTTTTTTTTTTGTTTGTTTTTACCTGTCAGTTCAGACACACAACAGGCACAGTTTTGGTCACTAGGTTTGGTTTCGTCTTGTTAACACCAGAACTTTTTAAAAATATTTTGTGGCGCAAAGCAAAACCGCTTAGTGGTTTACTTACTCTCAAAATAGTGCTGGGTGCCATAACCCATGTCTGTTGCTTATGTAATATTCCTTATTCGATGCACAAAATGTGTCAAAATTTGCACTACATCACAATAAACACCCAGGTTTTGTCATTTAATTCGGTATTTTCATGAATAATTATTATGAAAGACTTACCTGACACTGTGTGTAATTATCACAGTGGTACTTGATGGATGTCAGTGCTAATCAGCGCAGTGTCAGACCCACTCATGCCCTGCGGAGATAACACCCACCTGTTAGCTGTTACCTATTTGATTTCCATGGACACGAGCAAGTCGTTAGGAAGAGTGAGGACTTTGTTGTTTCTTTTGTGAGGACACAGCAGCGAAGCAGTGCCGATAAAACACAGACACAGTAGCACAAACATGCAGCGACTGGTGTTTGAAAAGAGATGCAGGGTTTTAAGGGGAATTTATGAAGGCTGAGCTGTGGAAGCTGGTGTTCGCTTGATGGTCAAATTAACAATAACAGTGTAACAGTGGTGAGAAATGGTTATGCCTAGGCTGTTACTTTAACTAGGTGAAATAACTAACTCGTATTGATAAGGTATTGTGTTACCTCCCCTGAAGAGGATATGTTTACTTCTGCATGGGTGAGTGAGTTTGTTAACAACATAACTCAAAATGTAAGGTGCAGATATTTATTACATTTTCAGGATATGTTGAACATGGCAGATCAGGTGGAGAGAGTGAACAGAAACAGTACTCAAGTAAAAGTATTGTTACTTTATAATTCTAATGAGTCAAGAAGTAGTAGTACTTATTAACATAAATACTTGAGTAAGAGTAAAAAAAAGTATCTTATAAAAAAAACACTCAAGCAATGACTAACGTCAAACCACATAATTTATTACAACTTTTGATATACTGCCTTCAAAGAGGACACAAAGTTGATGATGATGAATAAGGTATTTTGGTCATTTTTGTGTATTTCCATGATTATTTTGATAATTTCTTGATGGTTTCTGTTCATTTTTGTTGCCTATTTTGTTCATTTTTGATCAGTGTAGCTTTTTTGTTGATGTTTTGTTCATTTTGTTGATTATATTGCTCATTTTTGTAAATTTACTCAATTACTTTCTTCCTTTTTGCTTATTTTGTTGCTTATTTTGTTCATTTACTTAATTTTACAAATTACTTGATGATTTTTGTTAATTTTTTGCTTATTTTGTTCCTTTTTTCATTATTTTTGTATTTTTGTACTCATTTTTAGATTATTTTTGCTCATTTTTTAATTTAATGAATTATTTTGTTCATTTTTTTCCTTTTTTTACTACCATTTTATGAGGTGGGCAAAAGGTAAGAATACATTCTAAATCATTTTTAGAACTAATTTCATTCATTCCGTTTCAGAATGAATGAAAATAGCGCTA